>JANDJZ010000278.1:0-47921 GCA_027943245.1 Acanthamoeba sp. SK_2022b
CCCTGCCTCCGGAGTGTCCCCGCCCGCCGCGGCAGCGCTCGAGCTTCGCAGATCGGCGAACGGATCAAAGTCGAACGCGACGTCGGCGGGGGCGGCCGCCACGCTCGCCTCCGAGGCGCCAGCGGCGGCCACGTTCTCCGCGCTCGCCCTCCGGCCGCCCAGCTCGGCAAAGGGATCGTCCTCCTCGCTCTCGCTGTCCTCCGCGCGACGCGTCGGCGGCGGCAACTCAAAGTCGTCGGCGTCGGCGTCATCGGCATCGAAGGCGGGGATCGCCCGCTGGGCCCGGACCGCGGGGGAGAGAGACTGCGCCGCCGCCGCCGCCGATGTCGACGGGAAGGCAAACCCTCGGAAGCCGTCGTCGTCGTCGTCCTCGCCCTCCGCCTGCAGCCGCCTGGGCTCGATCGCCTGGGCCGCGGCGTTGGCGGCAAAGGCCTCGAAATCCGTGGCGCCGCCGCCGCTGTCCAGCTCGTCCTCGCCGTCGTCGTCGTTGTGCTCCCGCTCCTCCTCCTCCTCCTCCTCCTCCTCCTCCTCACCTTCCCGCGACTGGTTCTTGTCTCCGCCGCTGCCGTCGATGGTGGCCGACGCCACGCTCGCGCCGCCGGCGACGAAGGGCTCGTCAAAGAACGGGTCCGCGCTCTCCTCTAGATCAGCGATCGCCTCGTGCGGCTGGTGGTGGTGGGCCTGCTCGGGCGCCGGCGTGTCCTCCTCCTTCTCGTCCTTCTCGCCGTCGTTGCGGGCCGGCGTGGCAAAGGCCTCCTCGAACGGGTCCACCTCGGCTTCGCGGTCCTGCTCCTTGTCCTGCACCACCTCGGCCGAGGCCGGTGGCTGGAACTGGTCGCCCTCGTCGCCGACCACGCCGCTGGCCTGCCCCTCCATCACCTCCCCCGCCGCCGTCTCCTCCTCTGCTTGCTCTGGCTTGGTCTCCTTCTCCTTCTCCTCTTCCTTCTCGTCGTCGGCGGCGTTGGCGTCGACGTCGACGGCCACCGCCTGCGGCTCGGTGGAGGTGGCGGAGGCGCTGCCAAAGTGCGTCCAGTCGTCGTCGCCCGCCTTCGCGTCTGCCTCGCGGGCGGGCGCTGGCTGCCCCACCTGTCGACCAACAAACACGCGTGGAGGCCGCGGCCTTTCAGAACCGATGCACGTCGCGCGCTAGGCAGACCGGGGGGGGAGGGGGAGAGAGAGAGAGACGGATACCAGCTCGTCAAAGGGGAGCAGGCTGGGACTGCTGTTGCTTGCGGCACCCGTGGACAAGGGGGGCGTGGACGGGCTGTTGGGAACGAACCCGCTGAGCCCCAGCAGCTCGGCGAACGGATCGAAACCGCCTCCGCCGCTGCCGGGGGTGGGGTTGGTGGCTCCATCTGTCGATGTCGATGATGATGATGGAGGAGTGGCCGTCCCCTCCTTTGAAGATGGCGAGAGGAACTCGTCTAAACCGTCGGCCCACCCCTTCACTCCATTCCTGCTTCCATTTTCGATCGAATTTGCGCCCCCCTCGGTCGATAGTGGCGGGTGTGGCTCCACTGCTGTTGATGTAGTGTCTTTCGTGAACGTACCCCAGTCCCACTCTTCGTTGTTGTTGCTGCTGGCTTGGCTGCTGTCCTCTGTTTGCCATTCATTACCGCCATTTTGTTCAACACAGCACAAATTGATTATTATTGATGGCACGATAAAATCCCCTCGCCTCCCGCTGTCGTTCGAACGATCCTTCCAAAAGTCGTGGGGGAGGAAGTCGTTCGTACCTTCCATCATCTTGGGCGTGATGTGAGGGACAGCAGTGACACACTTTCTTGGTGTCTTCGCTCTCTTGCCACTTTTCGCGCTGGAGTGAGGAAAATGTATTTCTTTTATTTCCTTTGTCTTTTTTAATTTTTTGCGCATTTGTTCATTTTTTTTATTTTTTCCGAAGTACTGGGTGACCCCGCGCATTTGTTTTACAAAGATGGCTGCTGTGGTGAAGGACACTGTGGGGCGGTTCAGCAAAAATACAATGAAGGAAGTGCGGAACACGCAGAGAAAAACAACAGGGTAGCGTGGGCTTCTAAAAGGACGCCACAACAAGCAATTATTCTGTGGGGCTTATTGATTTAATAAGTGTGCTAGCTGTTGGCTGGCCGTTGCACCATCATCACTGGCTATGTGCGCAATTCGGTACGTTTGGTTGTGTTTGGCGCCAGTTTTGTGCTCTCCACCCCGTTTTTTGTGCTCACCCCTGTGCCTTCTGTTCTCTGTGCTGTCTTCTCAAAAACCACCCGATCCTGCTGATCTTGAGAGCGACCGCCAGATGGCAGCAGCAGCACGGCAGCAGGCACAGCTGGCCACGCTCCTGGCCATCAACGAACAAACCGCACAACGGCACGAGGTGATGGCAGCGACCAACGTTGCAGAGCCTAACGACGATGCCGAACCACTGCGCGACTTCAATGGAGGCCCGCTCTGGTGCCATCTCGATTCCAGCAATAATTGGGTCACATTAACGAATTTCCCAAAGCATCACATCCTCTTCATCTTCGATCAGCTTCAACCCTTCCTCCCCTCTCGGCGCGGCCACAAGCCAGCCATTCCGAACCTCGATTCCCTCGCGATCTACCTAATTTGGCTGAAAATGGGACTAGGCCTGAAGAATCTGGCTGCTCTACTGTGCATCAAGAAGCACAAGCTTGAGTGTGCAATTGAGCGAATTTGGAAGCCGCTCTTCGCCTGCCTCCACCAGAAATGGTGGGCGACAAGAATGCGACCAACGCCAAACAGCAGCCCCATCTACCCCTACATCGCCCTCCTTGTCGATTCGACAACCATCGAAACCTGTCACCCAGGCGGCCCGTTCGAAGAGGTCAAGGACTTCTACAATGTCAAGAATGGTGTCTATGGAGTCAAGAAGGAAGTCGCAGTCCTTGCGAACCCTCCGCACTACGCCATGTTCTCCATGCGCTATCATTTGGGGGCAGAACACGATTTCTCCATTCACAAGAAGGAACACGCCGCGTACATCACATATCTTGCAAAGACGGCATTTGATCGCGGTCTCCTCCCCCTCGATCAAGAGCCAAACTATGCCATTCTTGGCGATTCAGCTTACATCAGCGACCACAGCGAAACTCCTGGCCTCCGGCGCATCGCGATTCCATGCCATTCTACTGTTCGTCCAGCAGACCAGGCTGCTGTTCAAGAGCTCAAGCGTCTGCGCGTTTTGGTCGAGTCCTTCTTTGGCAGGTAGGTGGTCTGCATTTCACTCCATTTCATTAATTAATTTTCTAATCAAATATGAGCAGACAACAGAATCTGTGGGGCATTGTATGGGGTATCTACAAATGGAGCCGCTCCCATCTCAACCTCGACTTCGACACCTCTGTTCTGCTCACAAATGAGCACATCTCCATCTCCGCCCTCCTTGCCAGTGATCAGAGCTTTCATCTTTTGTACCTCAATCAACGAATGGCGGAATCGTTGCAGCATCGCCAAGCCTGGGCCGATAAGGAGCGTGCACGCCGAGCTTGTCGCCAAGCTCGTGAGCTGGAGGAGCAGGCGGTTGGGGCATTGCTAACCTCAGAGCGCCCAACCATGCGCCGCCGATTGGAGGAATCACTGCTGTCCACGCCAACGCACATGCCCGCGCCCATGACCATGCACCTGCCCACAAGTGAAGACAACGATGAAGTCCTCCTTTCAGGCTCAATTGTTGATAATTAAATTCATGTTTTCATCACATACATGGCTAAAGATTGTGCGATTTGGGGTGCGTACTTGTTGTACTGGTTGTTTTCAGTTTTCTTGCCCATTTTGTGATCTCGCCCCCGAAATAGCGATCTCTCACCAGTTGCTCTATTGCGCGGTGTGTCCTCACGTTCACACACACGCTCAACAAAAAGTCCAGGACAGTAATTCGAACGTGGCGCTGTGTTTGTTGTTGGCCAGCCTGGCTGCTCACAAAACTCCCCGCATTCCACACAACCTTCAATAAAAATATTAATGTACTTGCTTGTACTTGAAGGCTCTTCACAAGCACACCAGACCAACAAGGACCCAAACCCTGGACAGAACACATCCAACAGATCAGCACCAAACATAACATCCTTCTCAGCCAAACAATCACCATAGAAGAGGTGAAAAACACAATAAAAGAAATGAAAAACATGACGCCTGGAACAGATGGGATACCTGCAGCAGCCCTCAAAGCCCTACCTGATTTGCACATAGAAATACTAGTCCACATATTCAACAGGTGCCTCAGGGGAGAACATATACCTGACAGCTGGAAGGAGGCAGCCATCACCCTCATCTATAAAGAAGGAGACAAGGCACACCCTGGAAACTATAGACCCACAAGTCCAGTACAAACTCTACACAAGCATCCTCACAAACAGACTGTACAAAGCCTTCAACAAAACAGTACTCAGCAAGAACGGTTTCAGGCCACTCCAGCCAAAACTGTACTAGAGCACTCACAGACGCCATAGAGGACAGCCACCAACACAAAAAAGAGACACACCTAGCTTGCATAGACCTCAGTAAAGCCTATGACAGCGTTCCACATAATGCCCTACTCAAAGTACTAGCACTGCACGGAGTCAATGACAGCTTCATCAAAGCAATCAAAAAATATATACCTCAACAGCACTGTACAACTGAAGATCAACAACACGCTCACAAAAAAAATACCATACTCTAAAAGGGTCCGCCAAGGAGACGGCCTCTCACCCCTACTGTCTTCCTCAACCCATTGCTAAAGTGGATAGAAGAAGATAGAAGAGCAGGATACACCTGTGCCTGCCAATTCAGATTGGCCCTACTGGCACCCTGTGATGATATAGTGCTCCTAGGGCGTAACAAGGCAGACATAGACAGCACCTTTGAGAAACTCACACTATACTATGACCACCACAACCTCCAGATTAACACCAGCAAGTCAGGCTACACCACAAACGCCCCAGACCAGTCACACAACCTTAAATACCCTGACAGCCATCTTAGCAAAATTGGACCAGATGAACACTACAAGTACCTAGGAATATGGATCAGCGTGACACTCAACTGGGAAAGACAGATAACTGAGACTAAGAATAAAGTAACAGCCTGCCTTGCTATGCCGAAGGGCAAACAC
The DNA here is from genome assembly GCA_027943245.1 of Acanthamoeba sp. SK_2022b. Classification (NCBI taxonomy): domain Eukaryota; phylum Discosea; order Longamoebia; family Acanthamoebidae; genus Acanthamoeba; species Acanthamoeba sp. SK_2022b. The sequence goes on from JANDJZ010000278.1 coordinate 5,096, forward strand.
CTACCAGCTGACCTCATGGCCTCAGTACTCAATGCCACAGCCATAGCAGTGGTAGCATATAGCCTACATGCAGTGCCCTACAGCAAAGAAACACTACTGCACATCAACAGACAGATGGCCAATGCCTTGAAACAAAAATTGGGACTGGCCAGGTGCTATGACAGCGAACCCATGTTCCTCAAAACAAATGAAGGGGGACTAGGACTGCTCAACCTTCACAGCAATGCCCAATTCATCAACATCAGCAGCACCACAAACATGCTCAACACGAACACAGTTACAACAGACACTATCCTAGCCAGCATGACCAGCCTCCCTAGCAACGCCCTGGGGAGGTGGCCGACAGCCCTGCAGACAGCAAGGATCGTACCAATCATCAACATGGTGGACCCTAACATCATCCATGTAGGCTGCAACAGCAATAACCTGACCATACAGAAACTATACAAGCTGGGGATAACAAGATGGAAGCTCCTACCTCAACAACCTGACCTCCTAAAAAAATACTGTGAGATGGTCCACCTGCCATAAAGCCAATGCTGAGGACATTGAGGAGCTGGTCAACAAACTCAAACTCATAGACAAACACAACATCAAGGAGCGCACAAACCTACCACCCCCACCACCCACCAACAAGCTGGTACTGGCAGAAACAGAAGGCCTACACCACATCAACTACGCCACCAACACCATGAGAATGTGGACAGATGGAGGATACAAAGATGGCATCTCCACAGCTGCAGTGTATGCAGGCAACCACACCCACCTCCAAAGAAGAGTACTCATAAAGCATGGCCAGTCGTCCTTCATGGTGCAGACTACAGTGACATAGTGGCGGGCAACATAGAAGCAGACTGCCTAGCCACAGAAGCCAGGACCCAACCAACCTCTGTCTACCACTACAACAGACTACACCAGATCTGTAACACAAGGAGGTAAAGGAGACAGGGGACTCAACCTATGGGCACTCAAAGCTAGATTCAAATCGCAAGCCCCAAATGCTGAACGCATGCACCTGTACTGGGATAGGACTGGCAACAGCAACGTATGGGTAGCCAGAGCCGAGCCAGACGGACCGCAGGCTGAAACCTGGCGCCTCAACAAGAGAGTCTACAGCACACAGGAATGTCACCTGTGCACCAAGGCCGCACCATGCGGGGAAGACACAGCTATACTGATCCAGGAGTCTCCCAGACCAGGACACAAGGACATGCACCACCATGTCTATACGGAATGCCAGGCAACACAACACCTACGATATGCCCGCAATCGTCGAACGCATCCTCGCAACATCCGAGAACAAGCAAATCCGACCCAACGACATCACCCTATGGTTTGGAGAGGGGACGGACTCAAGACCTCTCCTTCTCGACCTTGGCCTTCATCAACAGCGCGCGTAACCGTAGCTCCCGCTCCAGCTTGTCCTTGGCCGCAACATCGTCGCCAGCTTCGTCCTCAGCTTCGCCTCCAGGGCCGTCCTCACGCCGGCTCGGCGCCACTCCCTTTGCCATCGGCTCCACCACCGCTCGCCCTCGCTCCGATTGGTCTCTCGCAGGGCAGGCGTCGCCGCTCTCCCGCCCCGAGGAAGGGGTCTGCCGGCGCTGATCGCTCCGGCTTGTCGCGCAAGGTCGGTTCGCGCTCCCGGCGAGCGAGGAGAGAGGATCGCTCGTCGTGGCGGCCCGTGTCTCTGCGCTCTTGAGCGCTTCCATGAGCGCGGAGAGCGCGGCCTTGCGCAGCTCCATCTCCATCATCTCCCGCTCGATCTTCTTCAGCCGATCCTGCTGCCCCTTCGCTTCCGTCTCCTCGCCTCCCCCCGCCGTCTCCTCGTCGCGCCTCTTCCTCTTCGCCGGGCTCCGGTCCCACTCGTCATCGCGACCCGTCTCCTCTCGTCCCTTCTCGTTCTCTCTTCTTCGCTTTCGCTCTTCGCTTCGCTCTTTGCCTTGGCCGTCCCGCCCTCTCTTCTCCTTTCTCGTTTGCTCTTCTTCTTCGCTTTCGTTCTCACTCTCGGTGTCGTGTCTTCTCCTCTTGATCTTCTTGTCTTTCTTGTCTTTCTTCTTCTTCTTGTCCTTCTTGTCTTTCTTGTCCTTCTTCTTCTTCTTGTGCTTCTCCTGCTTCTTCTTGGCGCGCTTGGCCTTCTTTCGTTGCCGCTCGCGTTGGCGTTCGCAGAACTGCTTGTACTGTTCCATCTTCTCCTGCAGCTGCGGGTGCTTGTCGAGGTCGATCCGGGCCGTCCCTATCTTCTCCCGCAGCGCCGCCAGGAAGCTCTCCTCCTGCAGCTTCGAGTAGTAGGCATTGATCGTGCTCGACATGGTCTCACCCCGACGCGAGGTGTGCTGACGGTGCTGTGTGATGGTGTGTGAGGTTGGCCTGAGGGTAAAGATGGTCAGCATATCACACGATGGCGGTGAAGCGTGGCAGTACGGTTACGACGGCGCGGGTGGTGCAGCGCGTTGTGAGACGGAGAGAGTTAGCCAAGCGAAGGAGCAAGGCCAAACCAACGGAGTGCCCCCCCAAACAGTGCAAGCAGTTGCAGGAACAGAGGCATGTGAAAAAAAGGTTTCGTACCAACTGGAGCGCCAAGGAGCAGCTACTACGTCTACCAGTCGAAGTGGCTCTCGCTGCGTCGATCGTTTGCAAGGTAGCCAAGAAAAAAAAGAAAAACCTGTAATAAAAGAAGAGAAAACAACAGGTTCAGATAGTTTTTGGTCCACCATCTCATTGACAACGTCTGCCGTGACTTGCCATCCATGAGGTACGCACGGACTCATGAAAAAAAAACGTTCAGCTGCTTCTAATTAATTTTAATCCATTTGTTTCTTAGCTTTTCGATTCGATGATGTCCAATGATGCAAGGCAAACACCAGAGACCACCATGACGAGCAACCCCGAGGTTGGCACCGCCGCGCCATGGCGGCTGCGCGACGTGATCGAGGCCGCGCTACACAAGAGCCGCCTGCTGCAGCTGGCCACGACCACTTGCACGGCGCCTAGCAAGGCCGAGCGCGTCAACGCGTGGGTGGCCTTTGTGCGCGCGTCGCTTGCGTCGTGGCGCGAGCAGCTGCAGCGCCGCGATCGTCAGGTCGAGCGACGCCAGGCGGCCGAGCAGCAGCGCGAGGACGCGCTGAAGGAGCAACGACGCCGCGCGCTGGAGGACAAGAAGGAGGGCATGATGGAGCGCATTCGGCTCATGAAGGAGCGCGCTCTCGCCGACGCCGCGCGCAGCCAGGACAACGTGAGGCTGACCGCCCAATGCCGGCGGGCGCCGACATCGGTAGCGGGCTCGGGCTCGATCTCGTCGCCGCTGTCGCCGCCGCTCGAACAGGAAACGGCGGCGAGCGGTGCCGGCCTCCGTCTGCCCAGCTTAGCCAAGCTGGCCAGCGCGCGCGACGGCGGCGGCGAGCGAATCGGCGGAGGGGCCGCCGACGCCCAGCGACAGGGCTCCCCTGCAGCAAAGGAGTTCTCGCTGCTGGAGGCGGTCGAGGAGGCGACCATCAACAAGAGCGCCGCCAAGGTACAACGCAGGCTGTTGCGAAGGGAGGGAGGGGGGGGGTCTCACTCGTTTCCCGGACCACAATCGACTCACCGCTGATGGGCGATCCGTCTGTGCGCAGATGGCGAAGCCGGGAAGCCCGCGCCTCTCGCACGCGCGGTCGCTGCTCGAAGTGGTGTCCCCACGCGCGCGGCGGGACGACTCGGCGCCGCCGCCTCAACCGAACCGGGCTGGCGTCGAGCCTCAAGCCCGCGTCGTGGCTGACGGCATCGTGGGCGACGGGGCGCAGAGCAAGGGGGACGGCTGCAGGGAGTCGCCGGAGAAGGAGAAGGAAAGCGGCGAAGGTGACACCAAGGCCGAAAGAACGAAAGCGAAGGCAGATGCGACGGTGGCTACGGAAAGAACGAACACGTCGAATGGCAAAGAGAGGGAGGGGAAGGCGGAGAAGGAGGAGGAGGCGAAGCCCGCGCAGCCACCGCGGCGCCGAGGACGCAGCTTGACGCAGGGTTCGGTCCTGCCATCGGGCAGGTGTAGCGATGCCGCGTCGACGCCGCCTCGTTCCCCGTCACTGGTCACCGCCAGCACGGGCAATAGGACCGCGTCGACCTCCTCGCGACCTCCCGCGACCACCGCGGGGCCATCATCGCCCGCGCGACCGCGTACGGCGAGCGCCAGGCCGACAACATCGCCGAAGCCGCCGACGGCCACATCGAGCGCGCCGCGACTGTCGTCCCTCAAGTCCCGGCCCGCCTCCCTACCCACCACCACGCCATCGTCGCCGTCGCCGTCGCCGGCCGCCTTGCGGGCGCGGCCCTCGGCCTCGTCGCCCTCGTCGTCGACTCGAGCGTCGTCCGCCTCCACTCCGGCTCCGGCTCCGATCGCCGGCGCCGCGGCCACGCAAAGGACGACTGCCCTCCGCACTGCCCGGCCGCCCGAGGCCGCGAGGAGCCCCGCGTCGTCGGCCGTAGGTAAGCCAAAGGCGTCGTCCATCCGAATCGGCACGCCGGCCAGACCGAGCGTCGCGGCCTCCAAGCCACGCAGTGCCTCGGCACGCTTGAACTCATCGTCGTCCGCCTCTTCGTCGTCGTCATCACCTTCAACGCCCACGCCGCTCAAGGCCACCCCCGCCAAGTTCTCCGCGGCATCGCTGGCTCGGCCCGCGCCACCGCGCCTCAGTGCAGCCGCGCCTTCCTCGCCATCGACCACGCAAACGGGCCAACCCACGGCGGACAAGCCCAAGCCGACGCGGCGTTCGGCCTCTTTCGCTGCTCGATCCAAGAGTCTGCCCGCCGCCGGCAGCCTACGTCGTTCGCCTTCGTCTGTCAGTACTGGCACTTCGTCTTCATCATCGTCTTCTTCATCGTCTCCATCCTCGGCTTCTTCTTCTTCTTCTTTGCCTTTGTCGGCTTCATCGCTGTCTTCTTCGACGGCGAAGCCACGCGTGCGTTCGGTGCTGGTCAAATCCTCATCTACAGTCGCGTCGTCAACCATCGCAGCTCGACCCACCAGGCCCGCAACGTCCGCTCCTCCGCCAACAACGTCGACCTCTACATCACGGCTGCGACGCGCCAACAGCGACGTCTCGACGCCAGAACCCAGAGTATGACGTTTTTTTTTTTTTTTTTGTAAATATTTTTTCTGATATATTATAAATTTCGTCGTGTTTAAATTAGAATTTGTTTATGTTCTTCCTTTTTGGTTCTTTTTCGTCGCCAAGGGCAAAAAGGAAAGGCATGCGAGATATGAGCCGAGGAGTGGCGGGGCCATTGGCTGACGTTTTATATACCAATCCAGGTTTCGTTCTGACCGTACGCCCAAGAGAGGCTCCTTACGAGAGCGCGTCTGGACTTGGGTTTAGTTGACGTCAATCCTCTCTCTCCCTCAGAATCTCTTTCTCGCTCCAGAGAGGTTTTCCACTCCGCCCTGGTTTGGTGTAAGCTTTTCGCTGGTAAGTGAGTCGCCCATGGACAACAAGATGAAGATGTGCTGGTGAAGGGTTAGCGGGAGAGAGTGGATAGATGGACCAACACACATCGGCCAACTCTCATCTTTTATGTTTCTCACAACTCAACACAGGCTTTGCCAAAAGGAGGGAGAAGAAAGGAGAAGAAGTAGAGGTAGAGAAACAACTTGAAGATGCGAACAGAAAGTTCGCAAGCCCGGTGGGCCCTGCTCGTGGTGTGCCTGTGGCTACTCATGGCGGTGGCTCAGGCCTCCTATCCCGCCTCCGTGGACATCAGTAGCGTCACTAACGGCACCAACGGCTTCACCATCGTCCAAGGTGATCTTTTCCTCTCTCTCTCTCTTGTCCGCGCCCTAGCGCGTTCTCGAGCCAGTACTGTGCTCCGCCGCAAGCCCAACAAACAATTGATGCAAAGCCCCTTGCGTTCCCGTACTAAACAGGAACCACCGCGTCTGACCTCACCGGTGCTTCGATGGCCTCGGGTGATTTCGACGGCGACGGCTACCAGGACGCTCTAATCGGCGCCTACAACTACAACAACGGTACGCACTCTTTCAAAACTTCCCCGCCCTCTGCTCCTGGCGATGTTGGGAGTGGGCGGTATTGATCCTGTTTGGGGGGGGGGGTTCATGAAGGCGCCCTGGCTGCGGTTGGTCGCGTGTATTTCGTGTTCGGTGAGAAGTCGCGCTACACAGGCATCGACCTCTCCCAGCAAGCCAGCCAAGGCACCGGTTTCTCCATCATCGGCCTCTCGGTTCGTCTCTCCCTTTGTACCTCCCACCATTTCGTCGTAGCTCCTCTTCCCTTCATTTGACACGCCCATACACAAATGCACACGCGCACCAGGCGGGCGACAACCTTGGTCTGGCCGTGGCGGCTGGTGACGTGAACGGCGACAATGTCACCGACGCTGTTCTCTGCTACCCCGGCAGCGGTATTCTCTCTCGTGATCAAATGAAGCCTTCAAACGGGCTTAGTATTGTATTGCCATTGTATTTAATAATCATTTTTTTTTTTTTTTTTTTTTTTTTGATACCAGGCGTGACCGCGGGCACTTGTGCGGTGGTGTTTGGTGTTTGGTAACAAGAACAGGAACCAAATCCTGCAGAACCTCGCCAACGTTAACGGCACCAACGGTTTCCTTCTTCGTGGTATCAGCTCGACTGGCACCACCGTGGCTAACTGGGGTCGGTACGTGAATCCCCCAGCTCGCCACTACGCAGCATGCGCTCTCCTCATCACACAACACACAACACAGATCTGCTGTGGTGGGCGACATCAACGGTGATGGTTACGGCGACGTGTGTATTGGCTCGACCGGTAACCCCGCGCCGGGTCGCGTTTCGTGCTTCTTCGGTCGCTCCTCCTACCTGAGCCAGTATACCTTCAACTTCACCACCCTCGATGGCACTGGCGGTTTCTTGGCAGTCGGTGCGTACGCCACTTTGTGTGGTGTGTGTGTGGTGTGTGTGTGGTGTGTGTGTGGTGTGTGTGTGTGTGTGTGTGTGTGTGTGTGTGTGTGTGTGTGTGTGTGTGTGTGTGTGTGGTGTGGTGTGTGTGTGGTGTGTGTGTTTGTGCGCGAGCGCGCGTGCGTGCGTGCGTGCGAGGCTGACGCGCAAGTGGGCATGGAATGCAGGCACGGCGGGCGATCAGCTGGGAGCTGCGCTGGCCGTGGGCGATCTTACGTACGATGGCTGTGCCGATCTGTTCATCGGTGCCCCCGCCTTTACTCCGACCTCGAGGTGCGCTCCCCCTGTCCCTCCGCTACAGCGATAGGCCGCGTGTCTAACGCGCGAGCGATTACCAATTTGTCAGGACGGACGTGGCGCAGGCCGGTGGCGTGTTCGTCATCAAGGGCCGGTGCGGTTCCAGTAGCTTCGCCGCAACGATCACCACCGACGCCACCATCACATCCGATGTCGGTATTCTGATTGAGGGCAGCGCCTCGCTGGACAACTTCGGTAACCACACTCTCGCCCACATCGCTTCGCACACACACACGCAAGGCTAACTAACAGGCATTGTGGCTTGGTTGCAGGTTACGACGTGTGGGCCGGTGACGTGAACGGTGATAGGGCGACGGATCTGCTGGCGTCGTCGCCCTACCGTACCGGACCCACCGGTTTGTCCGGTGTTGGCTCCTTGTCGATCTTCTTCGGTGCTCAGGACAACGACCGCTACGTCTCCAACGCTGGCCTCCTCACCAACGTGTCCCAGGTACGACGTCCGCCCCCCCCCCCACCCCAGTCTTGGCGATTGTCGTAGCTGACCACGGCCGCGTCGAGAGCAGGGTCTGACGCTGTACGGTTCGGCCGCATCCGAGAACTTTGGTTTCGCGGTCGAGGCCGGCGACATCAACGGCGACGGCGTGCTCGACATCATCGGCGGTACCAACGTCGCCAAGGCCTCCTCCGGCCAGCGTAACGCCGGTATGGTGGCCACCCTCTATGGCAACTGTACATTCGCCAAGGTACGCGCCATCTTCGTCGTTGTCGGTCATCATCACAAGTGCTCTCTCGGCTGACGTGTCGTGTGTGTCGTGTGTCGTGTCGTGTGCGCTGGTGTAGTCATCGTGGATCGTGAGCGACCTGGACGGCACTACTGGTTTCCAAGTGGTGAGCAGCACCGCCAACAACGGTATAGGTTACAACATCGAGGTGGTCGACATGTTCAACACCACCGCCAAGGACATGATCATTTGTACACTCCCTCTCATCTCTGCCTGCTCCCTTGCCTGCACTGCGCCGCGGCTCTGCGCGCGCGCGGTCGTGGTGCTGAAAATTGCTATGAATGACCCCATTGGCCGTTCACAGCCACCCTCACCGGTCGCACCAACTACTACTTCAACGGCCAGAGCTCGGGCTCTACCAGAGCTTGTAGCCCTCACCCTGCCGGTACGCCAAAGCCTAACGTTGCGCCGGTTGATTGATTGATTGATGGTTGGTAGCTCGTTAAAATGCATTTTAACCACAATTAATTGATTGGTTGATTGCAGTGAACTACGCGCCTTCAGCGTCGCCGACGAACTCGCCGACCGCCTCGCCTACGACATCGGTAACGCCCAGCGCTATTCCACTCTCGCCTTCGCCTTCACAAACGCCTTCTCCGTCCTTCAGCGTGACCCCAACACCAACTCCATCGACTACGGTGACACCTACCTCAACGCCGAGCAGCTCGGTAACGCCGAGTACAACGCGGAGCAGCTCGCCATCGACGACGCCCTCATCTACGCCAACAAATAGCGCGACCCCATCCATCACTCTCTCCCCCACCGCCTCGCCCTCGCCCTCCACTTCGTCCACCAACTCGCCCACCCACTCGCCCACTAATTCGCCCACTAATTCGCCCTCTAACTCGCCGACGCCCACCAACTCGCCCACCAACTCGCCATCCACTTCGCCCACTCACTCGCCCACCAACTCGCCCACCAACTCGCCCACAAATTCGCCCTCCAACTCGCCCTCCAACTCGCCCACCAGCTCACCCTCGAACTCGCCCTCCAACTCGCCCTCGAACTCGCCCTCCAACTCGCCCTCCAACTCGCCTTCCAACTCGCCCACCAACTCGCCTTCCAACTCGCCCACTAACTCGCCTTCCACCTCGCCCACCAACTCGCCCTCTACCTCGCCTTCCAACTCGCCCTCCAACTCGGCGACGCCCTCCAACTCGCCTTCACCCTCGAGCTCGCCCTCCAATTCGCCTTCGCCCTCGAGCTCGCCCTCGAACTCGCCTTCGCCCTCGAACTCGCCCTCGCCTTCCAACTCGCCCTCGAGCTCGCCCTCGCCTTCCAGCTCGCCCTCGAACTCGCCCTCGCCCTCGAACTCGCCCTCGAGCTCGCCTTCCAACTCAGTGACGCCCTCAACCACGCCCTCCAGCTCGTCGACGCCCTCGAGCACGCCCTCCAGCTCGTCGACGCCCTCCAACTCTCCCTCGAACTCGCCTTCGCCCTCGAGCACGCCCTCGAGCTCTCCTTCGCCCTCGAGCACGCCCTCGAACTCGCCTTCGCCCTCGAGCACGCCCTCGAGCTCGCCTTCGCCCTCGAGCTCGCCCTCGAACTCGCCTTCGCCCTCGAGCACGCCCTCGAGCACGCCCTCCAACTCGGTCTCACCCTCGAGCACGCCCTCAGGCTCACCCTCACCCTCGAGCACACCCTCCAACTCGCCTTCGCCCTCGAGCACGCCCTCGAGCTCGCCTTCGCCCTCGAGCACGCCCTCGAGCTCTCCTTCGCCCTCGAGCTCGCCCTCGAGCTCGCCCTCGTCCTCGAGCACGCCCTCCAACTCGCCTTCACCCTCGAGCTCCCCCTCGAGCACGCCCTCCAACTCGCCTTCGCCCTCGAGTACGCCCTCGAACTCGCCTTCGCCCTCGAGCACGCCCTCGAGCTCACCCTCGCCCTCGAGCACGCCCTCCAACTCGCCTTCGCCCTCGAGCACGCCCTCGAGCACGCCTTCGCCCTCGAGCACGCCCTCCAACTCGCCTTCGCCCTCGAGCTCGCCCTCGAGCACACCCTCCAACTCGGTCTCACCCTCGAGCACGCCCTCGAGCTCGCCCTCGTCCTCGAGCACGCCCTCCAACTCACCCTCGCCCTCGAGCACGCCCTCGAGCTCACCCTCGTCCTCGAGTACGCCCTCATTCGCCCTCGCCCTCAGCACGCCCTCGAGCACGCCTTCGCCCTCGAGGCACGCCCTCGAACTCGCCTTCGCCCTCGAGCTCGCCCTCAGGCACGCCCTCGAACTCGGTCTCGCCCTCGAGCACGCCCTCGAGCTCACCCTCGTCCTCGAGCACGCCCTCCAACTCACCCTCGCCCTCGAGTACGCCCTCGAGCTCACCCTCGTCCTCGAGCACGCCCTCGAGCTCACCCTCGTCCTCGAGCACGCCCTCCAACTCGCCTTCGCCCTCGAGCACGCCCTCGAGCACGCCTTCGCCCTCGAGCACACCCTCGAGCACACCCTCCAACTCGCCTTCGCCCTCGAGCACGCCCTCGAGCTCACCCTCGTCCTCGAGCACGCCCTCGAGCTCACCCTCGTCCTCGAGCACGCCCTCCAACTCGCCTTCGCCCTCGAGCACGCCCTCGAACTCGCCTTCGCCCTCGAGCACGCCCTCGAGCTCGCCTTCGCCCTCGAGCACACCCTCGAGCACGCCCTCCAACTCGGTCTCGCCCTCGAGCACGCCCTCCAACTCGGTCTCACCCTCGAGCACGCCCTCGAGCTCACCCTCGCCCTCGAGCACACCCTCCAACTCGCCTTCGCCCTCGAGCACGCCCTCGAGCTCGCCTTCACCCTCGAGCACGCCCTCGAACTCGCCTTCGCCCTCGAGCTCGCCCTCGAGCACGCCCTCCAACTCGGTCTCGCCCTCGAGCACGCCCTCGAGCTCGCCCTCGCCCTCGAGCACACCCTCGAACTCGCCTTCGCCCTCGGCGACGCCCTCGAGCTCACCCTCGCCCTCGAGCACGCCCTCCAACTCGCCTTCGCCCTCGAGCACGCCCTCGAGCACGCCCTCGTCCTCGAGCACGCCCTCGAGCTCGCCTTCGCCCTCGAGCACACCCTCGAGCACACCCTCCAACTCGGTCTCGCCCTCGAGCACGCCCTCGAGCTCACCCTCGTCCTCGAGCACGCCCTCCAACTCGCCCTCGCCCTCGAGCACGCCCTCCAACTCCGTGACGCCCTCGAGCACGCCCTCGAGCTCGCCTTCACCCTCGAGCTCGCCCTCGGCGACGCCTTCCAACTCTCAGTCGCCCTCGGCGACGCCCTCGAGCTCGCAGACGCCCTCGGCGACGCCCTCCAACTCGGCGACGCCCTCGACCACTCCCTCGGCGACGCCCTCCAGCTCTCAGACGCCCTCGGCGACGCCCTCGAGCTCTCAGACGCCCTCGGCGACGCCCTCCAACTCTCAGACGCCCTCGGCTACGCCCTCCAACTCTCAGTCGCCCTCGGCGACGCCCTCGAGCTCGCAGACGCCCTCGGCGACGCCCTCCAACTCGCCTTCGCCCTCGATCACCCCCTCTGCGACCCCCTCCAGCTCTCAGACCCCCTCTGCGACGCCCTCCGGCTCTCAGACCCCGTCGGCGACGCCCTCCAACTCCCAGTCACCCTCGGCGACGCCCTCCAACTCCCAGTCGCCCTCGGCGACGCCCTCCAACTCGCAGACGCCCTCGGCGACGCCCACCAACTCGCCGACGCCCTCGACGACGCCCTCGGCGACGCCCTCCGGCTCCCAGACGCCCTCTCCCAGTCGACGCCCTCCAACTCCCAGTCACGCCTCTCGCAGACGCCCTCCAACTCTCAGACGCCCTCGGCGACGCCCTCCAACTCCCAGTCACCCTCTGCGACGCCCTCCAACTCCCAGACGCCCTCTGCGACGCCCTCCAACTCCCAGTCACCCTCACCGACGCCCTCCAACTCGCCGACGCCCTCGACGACGCCCTCGGCGACGCCCTCCAACTCTCAGACGCCCTCGGCGACGCCCTCCAACTCTCAGTCACCCTCGGCGACGCCCTCCAACTCCCAGTCGCCCTCGGCGACGCCCTCCAACTCGCAGACGCCCTCGACGACGCCCACCAACTCGCCGACGCCCTCGGCGACGCCCTCGGCGACGCCCTCCAACTCTCAGACTCCCTCGGCGACGCCCTCCAACTCGCAGACCCCGTCGGCGACGCCCTCCAACTCCCAGTCACCCTCTGCGACGCCCTCCAACTCGCAGACACCCTCGCCGACGCCCACCAACTCGCCGACGCCATCGACCACGCCCTCGGCGACGCCCTCAAGCTCGCAGACGCCCTCGAACTCGCCTCCGCCTTCGAGCTCCCCTTCCAACTCACCCTCCAACTCCGTGACGCCCTCGGCGACGCCCTCCAACTCTCAGACGCCCTCAGCGACGCCCTCCAACTCCCAGACGCCCTCGCCGACGCCCTCCAACTCGCAGACCCCCTCGCCGACGCCCACCAACTCGCCGACGCCCTCTACCACGCCCTCGGCGACGCCCTCCAACTCTCAGTCGCCCTCTGCGACGCCCTCCAACTCTCAGACGCCCTCGCCGACGCCCTCCAACTCGCAGACCCCCTCGCCGACGCCCACCAACTCGCCGACGCCATCGACGACGCCCTCGGCGACGCCCTCCAACTCGCAGACGCCGACGCCCTCCAGCTCCCAGACGCCCTCGGCGACGCCCTCCAACTCGCAGACGCCTTCGCCGACACCCTCCAACTCGCAGACGCCTTCGCCGACGCCCTCCAACTCCCAGTCACCCTCGGCGACGCCCACCAACTCGCCGACGCCCTCGACCACGCCCTCGGCGACGCCCTCCAACTCTCAGACTCCCTCGGCGACGCCCTCCAACTCTCAGACGCCCTCTGCGACGCCCTCCAACTCCCAGACGCCCTCGGCGACGCCCTCCAACTCTCCAACCCCGTCGACGTCGCCGTCCAGCTCGCCTGTGCCTTCGACTACGCCCTCGCCCTCCAGCTCGCCGTCGGCATCGCCTGCGCCCCCAGAAGTCACTCTCCTGGTGAACGGCGTCCCGCTCCTGACCACAATCGTGGAACAGCGCGGCCAGTACTTCCGCGGTCTGGCCCCCACCGGCGTGATGAGCTTCAGAGTTACCCTGCAGCTTGGCGAGACCAGCTCGAACGTCTGTGTCTACTCCCTGCAAGGACAGCTGCCCACCACGGAGATCTACGGTACGGCGATTGCTGGCCACGTGTGGTGTGTATTTGGCGCGCGCGCAAAGTGTGTGTGTGTGATGTGTGATGTGTGTGTGTGTGTGTGTGTGTGTGTGTGTGTGTGTGTGTGTGTGTGTGTGTGTGTGTGTGTGTGTGTGTGTGTGTGTGTGTGTGTGTGTGTGTACTCGCATTGGTGCGGTGACTCACGCGCGCTCCCCGCTCCGCAGACACCTACGAGTGCACCTCGGATATGGTCCTCCAAGTGAACACCACGCAGTTGGGCAAGCGTGGCGTGTCCCAGCCCCAGTGCACCCTTGTCACGTACTACTTCCTCGTCACCGGCGCCCCGTCCACCCAATACACCATCCTCTTCCAATTCGGTACCTCCCCCCCACACACACACCTGAGAGACGCATGACGCTCATACGTGCACGCTGTGTTGGACAGATCCCGGTTGTGACGGCTGCGGAGGTTACGAGGACGGCTGCGGATGCCACGCCTCGGGCACCGTTTCGGACTGCACGTGCGAGGAGGTGTTGGACTACAGGGGCTACGACTCCTCGGGCCTCGACAGGAGCCTCCTGGTGCGTGCCATACACACCTCTGCGTGTGTGCGTGTGGGGTACCACGACTGACGCGGGCGTGCGCAGCTCTCGGAGATTCAGCTGCTGCGACTGCACGTGGCGCAGACCCAGACCCTGGCCGAGCAGATCCAGACGCGATTCGCCACCACGGACCAGACCACGACGAGCCAGAATTACGACGACATCATCGACGCGACCTACTACTACCAGTCCCTCCTCGACGAGTTCAACCCTTACCTCGGGACCGTGAGCACCGAGCTCGTGGCGTAGAAACACAGCTCCTGGCAATCAACACCACCACCACCTACCACATACCACATACCACCACGCTACACCATTCACCACTGCCAGCCTACGTCACCGACGCCGGTTACGAGCGGCCGTCTGTCTCTTCTACTTGCTCTGTTTTTTCGTTCGAACTCCTCCTCCTGCTCTATCGCTATCTCTCTTACTGTACTTGGGTACACATGTGTTCTCTTTTTTTTCGATTCTACTTCAAATGGGGTTATAAGGCTTTCACCAAAACATGCATTGCACCTTCTTGTGGGTGGGTGGTCTGATGTGTATGTGCGAAGAAGGAACGGCCCCATGATGATGAGATGATGATGGTTCATGAAGAAGTAGAAGAAGAGGCAGAGGCAGAGGCAGAGGAGGAGGAGGAGGAAGAGGAGGAAGAGGCGGGCTGGTCGGGTGATGAAGGAGGAGGGGGCGGGAGGTCGTTCTCGACGGGTCGCCAGGGGTAGAGGAGGAAGGCCTTGACCGTGGGCCAATCCCACGGGAACACGATCTCCCGCACCCTGCTCGCCGTCGCCAACTCGAGCGGCTTGGGCGGCTGCTCCGCGATCAAGTCGTCCACAGCCTGACAGACCCACACAGCACACAGCGCGCGCCGGTGAGGCCCTGGCCTGTCTCATGGGTGACGTGTGATGTGTGCGTGCGTGTGGAGTAATGCCTTGTACCCTTTCTCGGGCCAGCTCTCGCTCGATCACGAGTTGTTCCTGCTCGTCGATGAGGTCCTCCTCGCCCACGAAGTGCTGTCGGTCGGCCAACACGTGCTCCTGGAACAGGTAGTACAGCTCCTGCCCTCCGTTTTCATACCTGGCATGTAGCGCAACAGCATCACGTTGGCCATTTGCACTTTATCGCCAGCTATCGTATGCAAGCCACACACGCATGCACGCACTCGACCACCTACCAGTAGTCGACGACCTCCCTGAACTCCTCGTCCTTCTTGTAGTAGGCGTAGAGTGGGCTCGCGAGCACGCCCAATACAAGCACCTGCGATTTTTGTGTTTATTAATAATACTATTTAATAAATACAATAAATAAATAGTATTATTAATTATTAATTATTTATTGATTGATGTCACGGTAGAGTACCTGTTGCTTCCAGGAGTAGTCGCTCCAGGGTCGCTTCCAGTACTTCTTGGTCCGTACCATGAGGGGCTCCTTGGGCTCCTTTTTGACCTCGGACTCCTCGCCTTCCGGTGGTGTTCCTCCGGTGCTGGTGACATTCTCAGCTGATTTCGAGGAATCGGCCTGGTCTCTGGTTGATTCAGCGGCTGAGGGGGTGGTGGAAGGCTTGGATGGGTTGGTTGAATAGAGACGTGGGAGAGATGAAGGAGATGTGTTGGCTGGAACCCAAGATTGGGCAGATGTGGCAGCGCCGGATGATCGCCACAACAATCTTGATGCTAGCGTTGTCTCCAACTGACGGGACGCAGTAGCGCCCATGACAGTCCTCTTCATCTTGGATTGGCTTTGAATTTATGGTTCAAAAACAAACAGCACAAAACAAAAAACAAAACAAAACAAAAAAAATAAAAAAGAGAAAATACAACTGGTGGGCCTTTTCTGTTCAGATCAATCGAGCGAAGATGAGCAACAGGGGTGGCGATGACGGAATGGACGACGATCACCACGATACGTCGATCATAGTGGAAGATCCACCGCAGCGGCATGATGAGCAGGAGACGAATCGAGAGGGAATGCAGACGGCGCCAGTGGCACAGCACCAGCAGATAGCGATGGTGCACCACCAGCTGAGCGCTGTAGTAAGCGTGCAGCGCACTGTCAATTTGTACAATCTGGAGAAGTACACGTTCGGTAAGAAGGAGGCCCAGATGGAGAAGGACACCTCGGTCGCAGCGCGATTGGCGCGCATGAAGGACATGTATGAACGCGAGGGCATGCGAAGGACGGTCGACGCCGTGCTGCTCGTACACCAACACAACCATCCTCACGTTCTCCTCCTACAGATCGGCAACACCTTCTTCAAGCTGTGCGTCTTCGATTTGTTGTATTCTTTATTCTTTATTTATTTATTGATTTAATAGAATTGCAGCAAGTAGATGGCCAATGTGTTTACCTCATCATCCATGCCAGGCCTGGCGGACGCCTGAAGCCGGGGGAGAACGAGGTGGACGGTCTCAAGCGGAAGCTGACCAAGAAGCTCGCGCCCAACTACTCCAACTACCAGCTCGACTGGGAGGTGGGAGAGCTGCTCTGTCAGTGGTGGCGACCCAACTTTGAGACGCTGCAGGTACACCCATTACGCCTTCTGTCTTCGCTTCACCACGAGCCACTTTGGCACACAGAGCAACTCTGATCCTGAGCGTTGCATTGTTGCATCTCGTGCTGCTCCATGCGCGTGTATGTGTGTAGTACCCCTACATCCCGCCGCACATCACGCGACCCAAAGAGTGTAAAAAGATATTCCTGGTCCATCTTCCCGAGCGATGTACGTTCTCTCTCTCTCTCTCTCTCTACAGTGCACCGCAGCATGATCATCTCTACCACTCACACTACGATTTTTTTCCCTTATATATATGATTTAATCATGCAATTATTTGCGTTTTTTATTTACATTTATTACAACCATCGACACAGGCGTGTTTGCGGTCCCCAAGAACCTGAAGCTGTTGGCCGTGCCCATCTTCGAGCTCTACGACAACGCGTCCCAGTACGGGCCCATCATCTCATCCCTCCCGCAGACCCTCGGCAGATTCAACTTCACCTACCTCTGAGCACCCCCCGCCCCTCTCTTTCCCAACCTCACCATCGCCTCCTCGCCTTTGCTCTCTGCTCTCTGTTTGCTCTCTGCCTCTTTACCGCCAGTCTCTTCACTTGGAACAAACTGTTCAACCATCATCCTCCTGCGCGTGTATGTGTGCGTGTGTGCGGTCGAGCCCTCGCCCGATCGGTCACGCGCGCCCCTCGGCGTAGAGGTAGGCCTGGAAGGCGGCCGAGACCGCCGGCGGGATCGGGGCCGAGGCGATGCGCCGCTCGATGTCCTCGAAGAACTCGGACCCCACCCCGATCTGCGCCTCCTGCAGCCTCACCTCCTCCATGCGGATCCTCACCTCCTTCCTTCAGGCGCGCGCGTGAGTGGACATGTGTGCGGTCGATGCCCACCCCGCTCGCGTTGCCTGCATGTCGCGCGCGCGTGCTGTGTGCTGTGCGTGCTTACCCCGTGAACTTCTTGAAGAGGGACTCGAGCGGCTTGGCCCAGTTGTGGTTGGCCAGCGCGCAGACCTCGTGGTAGTCCATGCCCATCCGGCGGTGGAACATCACGCTCTTCCGCGGCACCGAGCGCTGGTAGTGCCCGTCCAGCTTGCTGCCCACCAGCACCATCGGCGCGTTCTGGTGCACTCTCAGCATGTCCCTGCCCACGCCCCACGCCGTCAGCCAGCCAGCCAGCCAGTCCCGTGGGGAGGAGGGAGAGGGAGAGGGCGATTGGGGGGAGGGGGGAGGGGCAAGGCGAACCTGTGGTACTGGGCGACGTTGAGGTAGGACTGGCGCGAGCCGATGTCGAACATGACGATGGCCGCCTGTCCGCCCGCACTAGTAGACGGATGGGGGCCGCAGTCAGAGACACCAAACCGAATGGGAGATATGTGGTGGTGGTGGGAGGGGGGGGGGGGAAGCTCACAGCAGTTCGTAGCGCATGTCGGGGTTGACCTCACGAGCCCCTTGGTCCTGCGCATGTGTGGGGCGTGGGTGAGCGCAGGTGGCGGGGACTTTGGGGGGAGGGGGAGCATATGAATATACCCACAGGGTGACGTTGATGGGGCCGTAGTTGGTGGGCAGGGTGAGGAGGTGCTTGCCCGTGCCCCGCAGCGCCATCATCTCGAACCTCCTCTTTGCTGCTCCCTTCTCTGTGCACCACGCCCACGCGCGCGTGTATTAGGCCCAGACTGTACTTGCTCGATTTGATTTGGGGGGGGGGGTAAAGGCACCGGACGACGGCGGCTCGTCGGGCCGAGCCTGCGACATGAGGCAGCGCTCGGCGTATGCGGTCTTGCCCACGTTCGCGTCGCCCAGTATCAAAATGGTCTGTGGCGGGCGCGGTGTCACATCGCAATGCAACGCCGTGTTCGCAACCGCACCCAAGCAGCGCGAACCTTGTCCTTCAAGGCGGCGCGGACGGTCAGGGCCTCTTCTGCGAGCTCACGGTAGATGGACTTCCATGACACGGGCCCTCCACCGACGTTGGCGTTTGCTCGTTGGCGTCGCTCGCCCTCGGTGCGGCCAAACGTGCGCCACACCAGCGGACGCCACAGGAGGTCGGCCTGGGCCATCGCCCGCAACCTACCAACCGGTGGAAGGATGAGGAGGTGCAGAGGCGAGGAAGGTGCAGAGGAGGAAGGCGATACCGCGTGCAAACGGCAGAGATGCGGTGTAGGTCGCTCGCGGAGAGGAGGCCAAAGATGAGGAGGATGGCGTCGTCGGACAGCCTCACCTCATCCTGCTCCCGCTCCTCGCAGTCCCTCATTTCTTCTTCTTCACGTCCTGCCAACAGCGCCCCTGGTTCCTCAAGCCACCCTGCCTGTGGAGCTCGGTTTTTGTGATATTTGAAATTCTTTTTCAGTTAATTAAATAAAAATGCGAAAGAATTGTGACAATACAGGGCGAAGAACGCAACGGAAACAGACCTCGTGGGCTTGTTGTGCGGCGCAGACAGAGAGAGAAC
Source organism: Acanthamoeba sp. SK_2022b (assembly GCA_027943245.1). NCBI lineage: Eukaryota > Discosea > Longamoebia > Acanthamoebidae > Acanthamoeba > Acanthamoeba sp. SK_2022b. Next base: position 23,759 of record JANDJZ010000278.1, read on the forward strand.
AGAAAGATGGAGATGATGAACGCCGCTATGTCTCCGGAGAGGGCTCTGGTCCTGCGGTCGAGTGCCAACCGGCGATTGTGGACTGTGGGCGGCCACTTGGACACTTCGTCGCCCCTCATCTCCCAACGCCACGTCGCGGCCGTTGACGCTGGCGCGCACCCCACGCCCACCACTACCACCGCCACTGCATCAAGCGTGAATCGCAAATTCCTGAGCAGCCTCTCGTCTCACGCGCTCGATACAACGCTGGGCAAGCCCGCCTCCGCACTTCCCGTCACCCTGTTCCGTCTCCGACCTTCCACTGGTACCCCATTTTCTCCATTTTATATTAGCTGTTTAATCATTGCCAAATTCTTTTGCAATCTTATTTAAATGTATTCATTTAATTTTAATTGCAAGGTGAGGTGGAGAGTTCGTCGGACTGGGAGGCGCTGTTCTCAGCTGCCACTGACGCCGATGGCCGAGTGACTTCGTCCGTGTTCCCGCCCATCGCTGCCGGCACCTGGAAGCTGCGCTTCGACACCACCACCTACTTCCAGCGCATCGGGGTCTCGGTGCGTTGGTTTCCCCACTCCACTCTGAGTGTTTTGAGCGTGCGAGGGTAGCAACAGGGGCGTTGTGTGGTCTAGAGGGGTGTGACGGTGGAGTGTAACTGCTACTCACGGCAGACGCGAAGACTAACATTTGCTTCTTCTTGTTCTTCTTTCGCTCGAGCAGAAGTTCCTCTACCCGTACGTGGAAATCGTGTTCCAGGTGGAGACGGGCCAACACTACCATGTGCCGCTGCTCCTATCCGCCCACGGCTACTCCACCTACCGAGGCAGCTAAACGCCATCGCGACATGCCAACGGAAGTTCCTTCTTCATCAATTTGCTCAAGTTCTGCGCAGGTGGATGTATGTGCACATGAACACAAGCAGAAGCCCGATGAATGCTGTTGCCCATATCATCAAGTCTGTAAGGTATTTCCATGAGGACGCCCTGTGAGCAACTTTTCCCCAAAGTATGCCAACCTAATGTATGTGCACAAGTTCCATCATATTTCTGAACATAACTTGTAAGAGGTTAAACCTTGAGTTTTGGCATTCCTCCCTTAGCTACATGGTCAAATATTACTGGTGATATTTTGTGCATTCATAATCATGTATGTGCCATGCAGATAAAGCCTTTTTTGGGTTAATTATTGTTGTTTTGACAGGTTTGGATAGTTTTTGCTACGGTGGCCACTGTAATTGATTTTAAAATTACTGGACCTCTCATTTGATAATTGAGGCAGTTTACTGCCCTGCAAGTCCAAGCTATATCAGCTATCATCAGCTGGCATCCACAATGAGGGCTTTTCCTCCTCTTCCTCATCATCCTCATCCCAATTGCTGGGCCTCATTGAATCCTGCCACCTTAACTTCACCTGGTCCCTGTCTCCCTTGGCCCCGTCCAAAGGGCCTGGTTTTGGGGGCGGATCATCCTAACCCCAAGGGGTGGTCACCCGCACTGGAAAAATCTTTTAGGGGTTCAGTGAATATCGCCGATAGTTCCTTTAAATAGGTTTGGGCGCCCGTTGCGGCGACAGTGTGTGGCCGAGACAGATGTGGCGTACAGCGAACGAGAAGTCGGAGATCGTACGTGGCGAGGGAGTGGGGGACAGCTACGGGACTCAGCAGAGCCTGCCGCGGGCCTACACATGGGGTGCCTTGTGGAGAACTTTTCCGATAAAGAGGAACAGTGATGCGGAGAAGGGCGAGAACCTGGCCAAGGTGCTCAAGGTGTGGGACTTGACGGCCTACGGCATCGGCTCCACGGTGGGTGCAGGCATCTTCGTCGTCACAGGCGTCGTAGCTCGAGAGAAGTACCCTTCTCATTACTAATCTTGGCCGGAGCACCAAAACTGATCATTTTATCAGGGCGGGTCCTGCGATAGTGTTGTCGTTCCTCTACGCCGCATTTGCGTCGCTGATGTCCGCCTTCTGCTACGCTGAGTTCGCCGCCCGCATTCCCGTTTCTGGTTCGGCCTACACGTTCGCCTATGTCACCGTTGGCGAGATCATCGGTTGGCTGTACGCATCCCCACGTGTGCCGCGAGGTTGCGCCCTTAATCTGACTGTGGTTTGGTCGTGCACGATAGGATTGGTTGGAACCTGACGTTAGAGTACGCCCTGAGTGCTTCAGGTACACAGCTTTGTGCGTCCTTGGATCGAGCGAGTGTTTGATAAGCTCACCGCTTCTTGTTGTAGCGGTGGCTCGAGGATGGAGCGGTTATGTGTTCGACTTCTTCAAGATCGTCGGCGTGACAATTCCCGACTGGCTCTCCGGCCATCCCATTACCTCGCTCTTTTCTATCAGGTGAGGGCCAACGTCCCCTGTTCTTGAGCGACTAGGCGTCTGCCCATGCAGTTCCGGCGCTGACCTTGGGGGGTCAGCATCCTGGCTGCGGGCATCGTGGTGGCCATGTCGCTGCTGCTCCTGCTCGGGATCAAGAATTCGTCGCGCTTCAACCTCGCCATCACCATCCTCAACGTGGCCATCATCTTGTTCGTCATCATGTACGAGAGCCAAAATGCAATTTTGATAGATTGTTCTGGGAACTGTTTAACGGCCAGTTCATCAACTCCAGTCTTGGTGCAACGGATGTCAACACGGACAACTGGGACCCGTTCTTCCCCTTTGGCTTCGAGGGTTCTTTCAAGGGCGCCGGAACAGTCTTTTTCTCCTTCATCGGTGCTTTACCTTCCATCGCCGAGCGCTTTTACGGGTGGGTGTTGTTGCTTGGTTGCTGACACCAACGTCACAAGGATTCGACAGCGTTACGACGCTGGCGGGTGAGGTGGCCAATCCTGGCCGCGATCTGCCGATCGGTATCGGCGGCACTTTGGGCATCGCCACTGCCCTGTACGTCGGTGTCTCCCTCATTATCACCGGTGCTTATCCTTACCTCTTTCACCCTTCCCATCTGCCTCGAGCACTCATCTTGATCATGTCGCTTAGGAATGGTGTCGTACAAGAACGTGGACCAGAACGCGCCCCTGTCGCGAGCCTTCCAGGACAAGGGAATGACGTGGGCCGCGGCCATCATCGCCGCCGGCTCGGTCTCCACGCTCACCTCGACAACCTTTGCCTCCCTTCTAGGCCAACCCCGCATTTTTTACCAGATGGCCGTTGACGTACGCCCACTCCTGATCGCGTTGGTCTTGCCCTGGGTGTGCACGTGCATATGTTCTGATAAACTGGGACGACCCGTGCGTTTCTTTTTCAGGGTCTTTTGCCACCCTTGTTCAAGAAGCTCAACGACCGACAGGTGCCCGTCTATGGCACGCTCATCACCGGAGCCGTGGCCGGGTACCCATCCCCGCAATTCGTCGCACCGCGCAACCTCCCTACCGCGCACATGCTTCACTCATCTTTAGTTCTCATTTTGGCCGTGCGTTTTAAGAATCATCGCGTTCCTCTTTGACCTCGACGATCTAGCCGATATGATCTCGATCGGCACCCTCATGGCCTTCACCATCGTCTGTAGCAGCGTCTTGGTTCTCAGGTGCGCAACCGACCCCTCCTCCACGCTATGGCCTGCGGCTCACCCTGCGCCAGGTATCGGAGCCCAGAGCACCCCGTGCGCATCGCCGGCGTGGTGCTAGCCTTCGCGGCTGCGTGCCTGGCGTTCTCGTTCACCTGGCAGTTCTCGACCCCGTTGTACGCCAAGTTGATCACGGGCTCGCCAGTGCTGATACTGTTTGGGTATCTGCTGGCCCTGGAGACTGTCGACCTGCCCACGACCTTTCGCTGTCCGCTGGTGCCGCTGGTCCCGGCTGTGGGCGTGCTGTCCAACATCTACCTCATCACCTCGCTCCCCATCGAGGCCTTCTACCGGGTTCTCGTGTGGACCGCCATTGGCCTCACCATCTACTTTGGCTATGGCATCCGCAACTCGGTTCTGCGCTTTCAGCTGGCCGCCGCCAGCGTCGGCTTCAACGAGCCGGACCAGGTGGTCCCCGGCTCGGGTGTCTCTGTCGATTCCAAACTTATCCAAGGCGGCGATGAGTCCACCGCCACCGAATACAGGTTCGGGGAGAGCAAGTCGCCATACTCGATCAACGGCAGCGTCTTGGACGACACCTCTGACATGTAGACCGCCGAAGCCTTTAGCATTTAATGAAATCTGAGAACCTTTTAATGATAAACAAAGCGTGCAAGTTAATCTGCGCAATGGGCATACACAGTGACAGCAGCCGCTATGAGGGCAAAACAGCCCACACCGAGCCACAAGCTCCTCTTATGCAGGGGGCTCGTAGCACAGACCTCTCTGTCGGTTGGCTGAGTTTTCTCTCCCAAGATGGGTGGGACATGTTGGGGCGGGTGGTGAGGCATCAAGCAGCCCGCCAGCGCTAATGCGTCCGTCAAACCACTGTCGATGTCGTAGCTAATGCCTTCAACCTTAATGACGTTCTTGATTGGATAGCGCAACAGCTCCGTCCAGTACTGATTAAGCTCTTCCCGTTGGCCAGACACCATAAACACCACATTCCAGTGACTGCCCAGGTGTTGCAAGGCCATAGCCAAGTGGTCAGTGCTCATGTCCTGCATACCAGAGGCACTGGGTGAGATGACATACTTGGCACAGGGTGCGACTGTACCATGTTGAGCAGGTGCAGGACGACAACCACTGGAGGAGGAGAACAGCAGAAGCTATCTTGCGAGGTTAGCTGTCTCATGCTATTCACTGGGCATCTTTTAAAGCTACTGTACGCTTCTCCTTCCTTTTGGCCGGTAGCTTTCAAGTATTCCTCGTGGCTGAGGCTTACCACATCGAACACCTCGGAGAAGTAAAGTTTCAAATTACGCACTATGCTTCTTTGATGCTTCTCGTCGTTACCCAAGACGACGACCCTCTGGCGCACATATTCCGCCGTATCGCTGATCATAGCGTCGCAACCTTTGTCAGTGTCATGTCTTTGTCAGCCACCGCTCACCTCGTCGTGAGTTTGCCATTCATGGCAATTCAGGCTTTCGTGTATTTTCAAGCCGAAGAGGTCAGTGTCAGTTTCTATATCAGTACACAAGAAACTGTCAATGCTGAGCGCTGACACTTGACGACGTGACTCACGAATATGGCCCCCGAGCGGAGTCAATCCCTCAACTGGCCATGAACACCTCCAAGTGTGTCCTCGCCGCGCCACTCCCTACTGCGATCGGATGTTGTCTCTGCGGCCAAGGCCCCGCCTCTCGATTCATTTTTCTGCCCTGCTACCATTGCCTGTGCACCAACTGCTTCGCGAATGGTCGACTCCCCTTCCAGCAAGGTAAGCCCCAACCTCCAACTTGTCGGCGGAATCGTCGTTAATTGTGATGGTCCCTCCAGGTAGCACCACCTTGGTGGTCTGTCCGGCTTGCAATCGGGTCAATCTTGCTCCGAGGCTAATTGGAGTGGAGACGAGCCTCGACTTGCCGACGCGCGGCCAAGATATCCAAGCCAACATCGCCGTGGTGGGCGTCACGGGTGCTGGCAAGTCAAGGCTCATCGCAGCTCTCACCGGTTGTGAAGTGCGGTCGAGCTGCAGCATGAAGTCTGTTACCCAAGGGTGGGTGCCTTACAGGACCACTAAAGCCTCGAGGATAACCTGGTGGGATTCCAAGGGCATGGATGCTTGGACACCTCTGGAAGTCAGCAGGTTGACTCGCTCCACGGCCGCTCTCGATCGAGAAGGCACGAGCTTCGACCTCGTGGTGGTCGTTCTGCGCCGTTCTGCCCGGGTAAGCTGATATAGATGAGGCCTGAAACTATCACCACAAAGCTTTAGCTCAACCCATCTTCTCTTCCCAGATAAGAGAGTTATGCCTCCTCGACTATCTCCGCTCGTTGGCCAGAATGAACACGCGCTTCCTGGTGGTGACGACGGCAATGGGATACGGTTCTGATGAAGAATGGGACACGATCAGAACCGACAAGCGGCGTGTACTGCAGGCCTTTGGCAAGCCCTCCGAGCTTAACGCCCACGCCGACGTCTTCGTAAGCGACGCCGACAAGGTAGCCCTGTTCAGCTGCCACGTCGAGTCAGTCCCGAACGTTACGCCGCTTGGCGTGTTACCGCCTCAGGGTATCAACGAGCTCCTCCTCTGCGTCCTAGCTTCTTTGTCTCATTGCAAAGGTGCCCTTGCTCTATCTTTCCTGCTTTCGTGTGTGCACGTGTCTGTATGTGTACCTGTGCGAACGCTGACACACATCTGCAGCCGCGTCTGTGGGAAGAAGCCTGGACGCCGACAGACACTCGGGGGTAGGCAGCCAAGGCGAACTCGCCAAGCTCGTGATGCAGGCTCTGGAGAACATCAGCCCCAGCGCCCCGCCGCTCGTGGCGGGCGCCCTGCTCGTCGTTGTCCTGCTGTTGCAGGCCGCCGGTGTGGGCGCACACTAACGTCCAGGGGGAACGACATAGAGATAGAGAGGGGTGGAAGGAAGAGTGGCTCTATTGTGTAGATCTCATGTACAATCGGGGGGGGGGCAAGGACGAAATGCGAATAAATAATGAAATGTAACCAAAAATGTGATGCGCGGTCGCAGGATCACCAGATATACTCGTTGACGTTGACGCGCTCGTAGTTCTCCTGCTTGACGACAAACAGCAGGAACGCCAGCCAGAAACTCACGATCGTGCTGCCCAGCCCAAAGACCCACCCGACTGGCAAGGCCACACACACACACAACACACACACACACACAACAGCGCATCGATGAGGGCGCGCAGCCCGATGGTGGAGGAAGGGTCGGTGGTGGGCCTTACCTGATGGCGCCCACGAAAGGTCCATGGTCACGCTGAGACCCTCTGTGTTGGTGAAGGTGAAGTTGGACACGCCAACGAACGAGTGGCACCACCACTGTCCCTCGCAGCCTCCGAAATTCATGTCCTGCGGTTGGCACGACGGGCCGGGTTCAGTCGACAAGAGAGGCACAGGACAGGGAGGGGGGGAGAGAGATACCGCGAGGCCTTGCTGGAAGTCGAAGAAGATGCTCCACGACACCATCGCCAGAACGAACACGAGAAACCTAGACCACACACACACACACACACACACACACACACACACACACACACACACACACACACACACACGGCAGCCAACAAACAGGTCAGGCGCGGAAGTGAGTGTGCGCATCACACAACAGCTGTTGTTGACGCTGCCGTGCGTGCGATGGCGAGGGCGCACCCGGTGAAGAACACGATCCACTTGGTCTTGAAGTCAAAGATCTGGTCCAGCTTCTTGCGGAAGCTGTCGAGAGCGGTTGGCCACGGTCAGCCACGAGAGAGCAGAGGAGAGAGAGAGAGAGAGAGCGAGAGAAGAGGGCCCTCGCCCAAGCGAGGAGCGGCGAGGTTACCTCTTGATGATCAGGCAGAACAGGATGAGGACGGAGAGGAGGGCCGTGAGGATCAGGGTCAGGACAGTGAACGCCATCGTCAGGAGGTAGGCCTGCTTGGCGGTCCGCACGTTGGCCCCGTTCTCGTCAAAGTAGTCCCACGAGTAGGTGTTGGTCCATGACTTGCCCTGTGCTGTCCGGAGCCATCGCCAACGAAACAATGAACGGAAAGAGGAAGGTGAGAACAGGAACAAGGAGGGGCAGGAAGAGTGTAGAGGCGTGCGTACAGGGCTCAAAGACGATGACCACGCCGTTCCAGTAGAAGTTGATCAGCGCATCTCCAGTTCCCTCGTCAGGCGGGAAGATGAAGTAGTGTGACTCCTCCAGTGTGTACCTGCCCATAAGGTCATTCATTCAAAAAATCAATCTAAATCGGGCAACTCAGCTCATGTAATTGCTGGGGATCTCCATACCAGGGCGTGGCGAGTGCAATAATGAGCACCCCCATCATAAGAAGAGAGAGCACGAACGCCCAACATTGCCGCGTAAAGCAGGCTTGCTTAAGCGTCATTCCCCTGAATAAAAGGAGGCCAGCGGCTAGGTGCTTTCTCCCTGCCCTCGGTGACGCGCCTCTGAATATGATGTTATTTTCTTTTGGCAAAAAGAAATTCAAAAAGAATTATGAAAATAGCATGTGAAAAAAAAGAGAAAATATCAGCGCCTGTGTCTTCAGATCGTGAAGTGCTACCAAGGCGAAGATGATAAGCCCCAGCCCCAACTGGAGCAGTCGACTCCAGGAAGCTGGGCGACCGACGCGGCGAAATACAATCTTGATGGCAATTACGCTTGTTCTCCTCCTCTGGTTCTTGTTCATCTGGACGGCTCCGGGGTCCAACCGACAATCGCAAATTGGTGAGGATGATTGGGTGGACTACTCCACCACCAAAGTGGCTGGCGAATGGCCAGTGGGCCACAAGAAGGTAGTGCTGCTCACTGGCGGTGCTGGCTTCATCGGTTCGCACACCGCACTGTTCCTGCTGGGTCGAGGCGACGATGTGATTGTGGTGGATGAGGTCAACGACTACTACGACGTCAGCATCAAGGAGGACAACCTCGCCCTCCTCTCCTCCTTTGCCTCCAAGTACGTCCTCCTCTCTTCTGCTTTATTAATTAATTTAATATTTGTATTTATTTTCTAATTTATTTATAATAAATAAAAACTCACCAGCGCTGCTCTGCCAACAGAGAAGCGAAGAGCGGTCGCTTGACGGTGCATCGGTTGGACATGACCGACCGTGCTGGGATGCTGGCCGTCTTCGAGGCGGCCCAGAGCGACGGCGCGCCGATCACTCACATCTGCCACCTCGCGGCTCGTGCCGGCGTGCGCTACTCCATCGAAAACCCCGATGCTTACATCCATTCCAACCTTCAGGGTGAGCGCCCACTATGCCACAATGCACCACCGCGAGCTTTGGGGTGAGATGTTCATGTCACTGACCTCGCCCTCCTCCCCAAATGGCAGGGACGTTGGTCATGCTGGACATGGCGCGCGATTACGAAGTCGCCAACTTCGTGTTCGCCTCTTCGTCGTCCGTCTACGGCAAAAACGTGAAGGTGCCCTTTGCCGAGACCGACCGCGTCGACAATCCCGTACATCACCTCGTCTTCTTCACACACACACACACACACACACACACACACACACACACACACACACACACACACGTCTCACACGTGTTCTCGTAGGTGAGCCCCTACGCCGCGACAAAGCGGGTACGCATAGCCACTACTCCATCATAACGGGTCATGATTCGTGCGAACGTGTGCGGGTGACATTGGTGCGCGGGTGGAGGGTCTGACGAGCGTTTGCGTGGTCCCCATGCAGGGTTGTGAGCTGTTGGCCTACACCTACAACAACCTGTACGGCATTCCGATGTCCGGCCTTCGCTTCTTCACCGTGTACGGTCCGCGCGGTCGGCCCGACATGGCTCCCTTCAAGTTCATTGACGCCATCTACAAGTTCGTTGACACCACACACGCACACACGCACACGCAAAAACGGCAACGCGTCGCTCATCGCTATACCTCCACTGCGCAGAGGCAAGGCCATCGACAAGTATGGCGATGGCACAACGTCGCGAGACTACACCTTCATCTCTGATATTGTCCAGGTGCGGCTGCGTTCCCCTTCTTTGTTGCGGTTCATTTCTTGTTCTTTTTAATGTAATTTATTCATGTTATGCTCTGTGTTTTTGTGTAGGGCATCGTGGCCGCCATCGACAAGCCATTCGCCGAGCTGCAGCTCTTCAACCTGGGCAACTCGCGAACAGTCAACTTGAACCGGTACGCGCGCTTTTGTAGTCGCGCATCGATGGCCAAATCGTCTATCCATCCACTCACGCGCTCCCGTCACGTGCTGCAGGTTCATCAACGTGGTGGAGAATGCTGTCGGGAAGCAGGCGGTGATCAACTCCATGCCACCTCAGGTATGCTGCCACCGCACTTTGGCCAACTGTTCAGACCTGCATGCTCATCACATGTCGTGCGATGGCTGGCAGCCTGGTGACGTCCCAATCACCTTCGCCGATCTCCGAAAGTCCAAGCAGCTTCTGGGCTATGATCCACAGGTGCGCTACCCTGTGGCTTTGCTTTTTTCTAGTTATCTTGTATATATTAATATTTAACATTTACTTCACGCCATCAGGTGACAATAGAGGAGGGCATCCAGCGGATGGCCGATTGGTACATCGGCAAGTACGGCACTAGTCGACCATGAGCGCCCAGAGTATTTTTGACATTTATTTATTTATTTATTTATTTTATTCACTCCCTGGAGAACAATCGAAAGACAGTCCCAGCTGGCCTTCGCCTGGCTGCACGTTCACAGATGGGAGTTGATGGATGGGACTTTGACTCAAGAGCTCGCTTTGGAGCATACACCCCCATTTGTCGCTGTGACAGGTTTCGACACACGCACGGGATTCCCAGCACTTCCTTGAATGGCCAAGTACATGTCCCGATGGGACGGGCCAGAGGCAGAGGATTATCCCATACTCCAGTTCAAGTTCCACGACTCGACCTACCCTTGCCCCGCTTGTAGAAGATGGCCAACACTTTGCTGGTGGAGACATTGGAGCAACTCATGGGAGAGGCCCGCTGTTGCGCTTGTTGGGAATACGTGCCCGAGTTCGTGCTATTGCCCTGCTGTCACTCCCTCTGCAAGGACTGCTTCGCCCTGTGGAGTGCGTGCGCTCCTCCCCTTCTCCCAGGACGCAACGCGTTCGTTGATGCCTCTTCGCTCTACAGAAGAATCGTGCGCGCTTTGCAGGCAGGCGGTGGACATTCCTCACGGGCAACTACCTCGGTTTCGGATCGACGCCGCCCCGTTCGCGCGTGCCTGTTCGGGGCTCGTCAGTATGCTCAAAACCCTGACTGCACCGCTGTCGCCTCCAGAGTTGGTGGGGGCTATCGAGAGGCAGGGCCTGGCGGGCAGCGCGGTCCACATCGCAGTGGTAGGTGTCGAAGGTGCAGGGAAGTCTACGTTGGTGTCGGCCATCACCGGGAGACCGGTCATGTCGGACTACATCAGCAACAGGTGGAGCGCCTACCGCACCGACCCCTTGTCAAGTGTCAACTGGTGGGACACGGTGGGTGTGTCCTCTTGGAGCAGCAGGAAGGAGGTCGCACGGCTGATTGCCCGGATCGCCTCTGTGGAGCACAAGCACAGCTTCGAGTTCAAGCTCGTCCTTGTAGTCATCCGTGCGTGGCACAAGGTCGCAGTCTCACATTGTATTCTCACTCGCCCTTAGGCCTAATCGCTCACGCTGAGGCTCTTCAGGTAAACGCTGAAGACCTGCAGGGGTTTCTTGAGCAATTGCGAAGAAGGGGCAGGGAGTACATGATCGTCACATCAGACATAGCTTCCCTGGGCCAGGCCGAGCGGGTCCAAAGGAGAGCAGACGTGCAAGAGCTGATGCAGCCCACAGGAGCTGTTAGGGAACTCAACCAATACGTCGACATGTTCGTTGACGCTGAGGCTCCAGATAGATTCGCAATCCGCATCAATGCGACGGCACACGAGGCCACACGCCACGGTCCGGCAGTGCGACAAGAAGGGCTGAACGAGCTCGTTACATGCGCGCTCGTATGTGCCATGCCTTCTCACAGGAAAGGTTGGTTTCCTCGGTCATTGGCACTTCAGCAGGAGTGGCACTCACGCGTGATGTCAACAGCCTGGACTGGAAGGATGGGAGATGACGCTTTGGGACTCCGCTCCATAACCTCAAAGGCGTTGGTGAGAGGAGGCATGCTGTTCCTGCTATGTGCTGTGTATGCCGGGGCAAGGAGCGCTGTGAACCAGCCTCTCGGCGCGCCTTGGGAGTTGCAATAAAACATCGCTTTTAATCAACCTCCACAGTCCGGTTCACATAGGGAGGGGAGGGCTATCTAATGATGATCTTCATCGCAAGTGCAGTGATGGCCAGCCATCCCACCAGTAGAGTCGCAGTTGACACTTGAGTTGTCACTCGCGAGCCAGTTCCGCGCTGTCTGTTTGGCATCACGGACACGCCTGGGAAGAGGCTCGTTAAGCTACCAGCGGCGAAAGGCTTAAGGGAAGCACATACCATTCTCCTTAGAAAGAGCGTCGAAAATGAGCATCAATAGCTCCTGCATTCGTGTGGTACTCCCAGACTTCTCCGACGCAAGGAGGGACACCGTGGCACCGTTTGTCATGTTCACTTGCCATACGTTAGGACTGACCTGGTGCACCTCACCCAAAGGTGTCAGGATGGCCTTCATGATCTCTGCGCAGCCTCGTCCATAAGTTGCATGCTCATCAGTCACCACCACAGCGACATGCTTGCCAAGAGCATTGAGCATGCTTAGAAGCTTCTGAAGGTTGCCCACGATATCTTCCCCCTAAACGTCATGCAGTTAGTTGTCACAGGAGGTGCAGTGGACACAGGATATTGATAGGATTGTGGACTAACCAGCTGCTCCTTGTCCAGGGCAACGACGACGAAGTTGACGCCGAACGACGCTGATTCGAGTTGGGATATGACTCCAATGAGCTTCCACATCCCGCTCGAGTTCCAGGAGTCAAGTCCAACGGAGTCCCACCACGTAATCTTGGACTTGGGGTGAGACTTGTAGGGCGCCCAGCACCGCAGGACCAAGTTGCAGTTTCTGGTGGTATGTGTGCATGGCATGCCTGTGTCTCCAATCAGCTTGCGAACAAGCTTTGTTTTTCCAGAGCCAACCTGCTCCACGATGACGATGTTGGTGTCCGGGCGTTGTACACGGCTCTCCAGCTCAACTACGAAAGGGCTGTTTACGACCTGCGCTTCCCCTTCTTCACCGTCAGTGTGGAGCCCAGGACTCAGTGCGAGGATACTCTCCACTGGGTTCTGGTGAGTGCAGACGCAACACCTAAATCGGTTTCCTGCCCCTGCGAACCAAGGTCAGAGGCTGTGGACCAGGCAGGGCAGGAGATTACCTGTATAAGGGTCTCCACTGGCTGCCCACTTGACGAAGCAAGAGCTGCATACCTTGTGCCCGCATGCCAGCTGCATCATATCTTTGTCAGAGCGCAAGCAAACGGAGCAGGGGTCTCCAAGGACCACTTCCATGAGGCCCAGAATAGTTCTGTCTCCGTAGGTTTCAACTTCTTTCTCCTCCTTCTGCATCGTTGATACTTTGCTAGCCGGACCGTGATTCTTTTATCCCACACTGTGACATGTTGTGTCTTCCTCCCTGCCACTTCATTCCGAAGAGGCGCGTGTTCGGCTGACGTGTCAACCTCGTCCGTGGCATTTCAGTCGGAACGGCCGAGAAAAGCGACTGAAACCGGCATTACAACAACCAACGAACTCCAGGTCATCCTCGCAGTCACCGGTACCGGTGCGGCCCCTTTTGTTTTATCAACACAGCAGTAGTGTCACCTCTCCACACCACACTACCAGAGCACACTTGCCACCAGATCGACACTTGATCAACTCTAGATCAACGCATTTTCCATACAGATCAAACAATGAGCACGGCAGAATTTGAGGTGAGGGCTGTGCCCACCAGGCCGATCGCTGGGCAGAAGACTGGCACGTCGGGCCTCAGGAAGAAGGTGAAGGAGTTCTCCTCGGAGCACTACCTCGAGAACTGGGTCCAGTCCCTGTTCCTCGCCCTCCACGAACTGGGGCACATCAACGAGAGCACTCCCAACGCCACCCTTGTCGTGGGCGGCGACGGTCGCTACTACAACCGCGAAGCTCTCCAGACCATCATCAAGGTTTGTCTTTCCATTTTATAATAGATTAATCTTTTAAAATTAGATGCAAGACAACCCACTTAAGTAAATCTTCCAAGTGAAGACAAAGCAAGCAGAGGCTAACAGGCTATGCCTTCTCCCAGATCTCTGCGGCGAACGGCGTTGCCAAGCTGATCATTGGCCAGAACGGCATCCTCTCCACGCCCGCTGTGTCTGCCCTCATCCGCGCCCGCCGCACCAACGGTAAGGCCCTCACGCTGCTTTTCTCACTCCACACGCATCACGCTGCCTCAACGCTGACCTCGCTCGGCGCCCACCAGGTGGCATCATCCTCACCGCCTCGCACAACCCTGGCGGACAGACTGGCGACTTTGGCATTAAGTTCAACATCGAGAACGGAGGTTCGTTGCGCCCACCATTCTTCACCATTCGCTTGATGCAGCGTTTGGTCGCGCCTTGGCGCTAGCTGCGGTCGATTGGAGCGTCTTTGCTCACACGTCGTCGCCTCGCCTCAGCTCCCGCGCCCGAGAAGATCACCGACGCCATCTACGCGCACACCACCCGCATCGGCCAGTACAAGCTCGCCAACATTCCCGAGGTGGACCTGTCGGCCCTGGGCGAGCACAAGTTCGGCAAGTTCTCGGTCGAGATTGTGGACTCGGTCGACAACTACTGGCAGCTCATGAAGAGCATCTTCCCCATCGACAGCATCAAGAAGCTCGTGGCCCGGCCCGAGTTCAAGGTCAGGCTCGACTCCATGAACGGAGGTACGAAGACACCGCTCAAGATCACAGGGTGGGCGACAGCCGCAGTGACTGACGCGTGGGTCGGCCGCGAACAGTGACCGGCGCCTACACGCAGCGGATCTTCAGGGACGAGCTCGGCATGAGCGCCGATTCCCTGGTCAACTCGGTGCCCAAGGAAGACTTTGGCGGGTGAGTCTCTGCAAATTTTTTTAATTTAAAATTTAAAATTTACATTTCATATTTTAAATTAATTTCAGTTTAGTTTTTTGGCTTGGCTGAGCATGCGTTTTTCCCCAGCGAGCACCCCGATCCCAACCTCACGTACGCCAAGGGCCTTGTGGACCTCATGAACACCGGCGAGTACGAGTTTGGCGCCGCCTGGGACGGCGACGGTGTACGTGCCCCTCTTTCACCACTGCAGCCGCGCGCGCGCACACACACACACCACAGTGCTGACCCTCTATTGTCCAGGATCGTAACATGATCCTGGGCCGTCGATTCTTCGTGAACCCGTCGGACAGCGTGGCCATCATCGCCGCCAACGCCAAGGAGGCCATTCCCTACTTCGCGGAGGGCCTCGGCGCCGTCGCCCGCTCCATGCCCACCTCCGCCGCGCTCGACCGCGTGGCCGCCGAGAAGGGCCTCAAGTGCTTCGAGGTGCCCACCGGCTGGAAGTTCTTCTGCAACGTCATGGACAACCACAAGTGCGCCATCGCTGCCTGTCCCTCCCTTGGCGGCGTGTTCCGCCTAACGATGTTTGTTCGTGACAGGGGAGTCATCTGCGGAGAGGAGAGCTTCGGCACCGGCAGCGACCACATCAGGGAGAAGGACGGCATCTGGGCCGTGCTCGGTACCGACTCCACTCCCCTTCGCCTCCCCCCAACGCACACACCAACACGGTGAGCTGACCTGTTGGTGGTTGTGCGATGCCACACACAACAAAACACAAACAGCGTGGCTCGCGATTCTGGCGTACAAGAACGCGAGCGTGCCCGAGGGCGGCAAGCTGATCTCGGTGGAGGACGTGGTCAAGGAGCACTGGGCCAAGTACGGCCGCAACTTCTTCTCGCGCTACGACTACGAGGAGTGCGACGCCGAGCCGGCCGGCGCGATGATGAAGCACGTGGGCGCACTGATCAGCAGCGCCTCCGACGAGACCATCCGCGACCGCCTGCAGACGCCCCACTACAAGCTCGCCATGTGCGACGACTTTGAGTACACCGACCCCTTTGACTCCTCCGTCGCCGCCCACCAGGGCTATCGCTTCGTCTACGCCGACGGCTCGAGGATCATCTTCCGCCTGAGCGGCACGGGCTCGGTGGGCGCCACGATCCGACTCTACGTGGAGAAGTACGAGGCCGACGCCGACAAGCAGAGCGTCGACCCGCAGGACGCCCTCAAGCCGCTGATCGACCTGGCCCTCAACTTCTCCGAGCTGTCCAAGTACACCGGCAGGAACGAGCCCACCGTCATCACCTAAAAAAAGGCCAACCACACACCTACACATACACACACAAATGCAGCACACAATAGACAACCTCACACAACCCGGTCGAGTCGTGTCGTCGTGGTGTCGCGGTAAGCGTCGGGCAAGGGAGGCGTGTTGTTGGTGTAGGATTGTACAGAGGCAATGTATTTCCTCGTTGCTGCACGTGCAGCAACTGGCGGCCAACAACTCTAGTTGTCGTACATGAAGAGCATGTCCACGAACTGCTGGTAGGCCACCTGACCCGAACCTCTGTCGGCCTCGTAGATCAACTCGTCAATCTAGTGTGAACCCGAAGGACAGGTCACCAACGCGTCGAGTTTGCTGCCGGCAAAGTTGGGGGAGCGAGTAGCGAAAGTTGAACGTACCTCGGCGGGAGTCATGGGCTCGCCAAGCTCGGTCAAGAGCTCACGGAACTCGTGAGAGGAGATGTAGCCAGTGCCTGCAGCAGATCAGAGAAACACAGAGAGCGAGAGCGATGAGAATCGGGAGTGGAGTTAAATTAGATAAAACCATCTCCTGAGGCAGTACCCTGCTTGTCGAAAATGCGGAAGGCCTCAATGACCTCCTCCTTGGTGTTAACGTGGTTCATCTTACTCATTTTGATATCTGCAAAGGCCACAGGACTCCTCTCTTTTTTCGATCTTCAGCTGGGGCAGATCCAAACAAATAATCTCTTCTCGTTGCTCTAACGCACCGCAGTGGTCCGCCCTTCATTTCCGCTCAATGTCTACAAATTCTTAATTAACCAAGGAAAAGCCTTTTTTCTTGTGCTGTCAATAAGTGTGGTGTTGGAGTAAAACAGAATGTACCATAAGGACAATGCTAATAACAACACCAAGGCAGTTTCAGAGGCCTGCTGAACAGGTTGAGGGTAGCATGCACATGCAAAAGCAGTCTTACCAACACTCAGGGAGTTTGTCCCTGTGTCTGGCCCCTGGATGAAACACACGCTGTTGGAGGTTTTTTCCAGGCATTCAACAAGCCAAAAACACACGAGGACAACAAGCACGCTGGGTTGATCTTGGCAGCAAACAAGGACAGCTCTGCTGTACTTTTGTACAAACGATGGAGTTGACGAGCATAGGGCGGAGAAGGAGGGCTCGCAACGCATCGGAGGATCGTGGAACGACAGATACCGAAGATGATTCGGAAGATGAGCAACAGGACGAGCTAGGAAGTGACGAAGAAGGACTAGACTACCTGCAACTCTTTGCTGCTGCCATTTCCACGCTCCGTACGTCTTGGCGATGTGCCACGAAACCAACCCCCCCCCCGGAAATCTCATCTCACGATTCGTGCCGTTCATGCTGTCAGGAGATGAGACGGTGCAGGGCGAAGAGGACGATACAGAAGGCGACGATGACGGCGCAAAGCAGAGGGCGAAGCGGCGACGGTTGGGGATGGTGGTGCAGCCGCTGGAAGCGGCCTACGCGCACTTCGAGCAGCAGGACGCGCACTTGCAACAAGCCGCCGCCTTTGGCAAAATGCTGGTACGCTCTTGGCCTCCGTTTGCTCGGTCTGTGTCCACTCCCACGCGCGCACCACAGCCAAGCTGACGCCCTTTCGGTGTGTCGTATCAGTTGGAAAAGAACAAGCACTTGGAAGAGCAGCTGGAGGTCTATCAGCATTCACCGATACTCAACGAATACCAGGACAAGGTAAAACACATACACGCTTTCGCACGACAGCAAAGCCTTGCGTGAGCCTGGCTGATGCATCGACACGACGCATCGCGTAGATCCGCATGCAGCAGGAAAAGATTTGGGAACTGCAAGGCCAAGAGGAGAACGTGCGCACCGAACTCGAGGAGCTCAAGGGTATGCAGCGTGTCGTCGCTTGTGGTGGGGTGGGTGTGGTGGTGGTGGTGGTGGGTGGTGGTGACTGATGCGGTGTACAAACCCAACACCAGTGGAGCTCAAGGTGAAGAAGAGGATGCTGAACTCCAAGTCTCGTCTCGCCGAGCAACTAGAGGTACGCGCCCATGCTGCGCCGAACACTGGGCCACACCCGGTCGACGAAAACAACACTCATCGCTGCTGGCGTGCTGTGTCTGTGTGTGCGCGCGCACATCATGTGGTCCGATCAACTGCGCCCAGGCGAAACTGTGGGACTACATCCAAAAGATCGAGAAGGAGAAGGAGAGCAGGGACAACGAAGAGAACAAGAAGATGAAGAAGGAGATGGAGCAGCGTGAGAAGATGCGTCGCCTGTCGGACGAGGTGGAGAACTACAAGGAGGAGCTCAGGGAGGCCAAGAGCGAGAGCGAGCGACTGCGCAAACAGGTCACGAACCTGCTCGACAAGCTGGGCACCTTCCGGAGCGATCTCACGCGCGAGCGCGAGCGCAAGACGCGTTCAAACTCCTTCTCGCGTCGTCTCACTTCGTTCTTCGGCTCAAAGAACGAAAACGGCGAGAACGCAGAGAACGAAGACGACGGCGACGGCAGCGACTGCGAGAGTCACGGTAGCTACGACAGCGATGGCGACTTTGGCGGCGGCAGCGCCCCCGGGTCCCGCCGTCAGAGCGGGCGCGGTCGACAGCTCCTCCAGCAACCGTCGGCGGGGCCGGCACACGACGGCAGCGAGTCATCGGTGGTGTCCGAGCTCAAGGAGAAGACGCAGCGACTCAAGCAGGAGAACGAGAGTCTGCGGCGAGAGCTGGGCGCTCTGGCCGACGACCACTCGCGTCTGCGTGATTCGGTAACCGCCATGCGCGACCACGAGCGCCGGCTCGAGAAGGAGCGCAAGCGCGAGCGCAAGCTGATGGCCCAGGCCCAGCAGACGATCGAGGAACTCAAGCTCCGCATAATCGACGCCCAATTGCTGTCGACAACGACCACCGCGACCACGGTCATGCCACCGGCATCACCGCCGGCCACGCCCTCCCCCGGCCACAGGCTGCCGCTCTCCTACTCGATGCCGTCCACGCCCTTCGTCGGTGGTGGAGGCGGCGGTGGCGCAAGCGGGCAGCCGCACCACTCGCCCACGAGTGTCGCGCAGGCTTCGCCGCTGCCCGGCCTCTCCACGCCGCAGACGCCGCCGGGGCATCATCCGCACCACCACCATCACCAGCAGCACACGCCGTTGCCGTATCAGGCCTTCTCGCCTCGGCCGCAGCCCTCGGCGTACCAACAGTCGTTCTCGCCGCGCCCGCAGTACCACCACCACCACCAGCAGCCGGTGCCGTCATCATCGCCGCCGCCCCTGTTCGCCGAGCTCCAGCAGCAGGAGGAGCTCGAGCGGAGCGTGCGCGACGAGCTCGCCGCCATCGACGATATCCTTCTGGGCGACGACGACCTGGACATCACCTCCGTCGCCACGCCGCGCATCGCCACGGCCCCGCCCGCTCCCGTGGCCGTGCCTACGACTGGCGCGGTGGTCGCGTCGCCGCGGCCAGCGATGACGCCTCGTTCGGCGTCCGTGCCGGTGCTGGCCTCGTCTTCATCTGGCGCGGCCGAGGACAAGGACAAGCGGGTGTGGGTCGTGGCGGAGGGCCAACGGGGCCGCCGCGGCAGCGACAGCGGAGAGGGAGCCGCCAAGGCCAAGGCCAAACCGAACGCCGACGACGGCGGCGGCAACGGCAACGTCAACAACCGCGCGGGCAGGGAGACCATCGACGCCGGAGCCGACGCCGACGATGCCGCGGCCGGGGTCGAGGGCGCCGACGTCAAGCGGAGCGCAAGCGAAGGCCGACTGTTCATCTTTGCCGAGGAGCTCGAGAAGAAGGTCGTCCAGAAATTCGTCTATGATGAAGAGGTGCGCGTCGTGTCGCGTCGTGCGCGTGTCACGCATGCGATGACCAGTCATCCTGTGCTAATTCTTGCTGGTGTCTCGCTGTGTGTGTGTGTGTGTGTGTGTGTGTGTGTGTGTGTGTGTGTGTGTGTGTGTGTGTGTGTTGTGTGTGGCGCTTGGTTGATGTGTGTGGCGTTCAGGAATTGAAGGCGGGGCTGCAGGAGGAGGTGGAAGCGTGCGTGGCCGACTTCTTGGCGAAGCGCGAGCAGGAGCTGCAGGCCATCCAACCCGTGGTCCTCAAGGAGCGCCGTAAGCGCGCCCTGTCGTGCGAGCGCGACGACTTGCTGCTCTTCTTTGGCGTGTTCCTCACCGCCGGCGCCGCCGCAGGAGCAGGCAAGTCGGACGACACCGCGATGCTGTTGCCGTCCGTCGATGACGCCGACGTCAACAGGGAAGTCGTTGCCGTCACCGGCGGTGGGGATGGCGACGGCGACGACAGCGACGACAAGGACGGAGCCGAGGACGGCGAGGAGGACGATGGCTGGTGTATTCTCGACGAGTGGCGGTCGGGGCGACAGAAGCGGGCGAGCGCGAACGGCAACGCGGGCAAGGTGGTCGAGACGAGCTCCTCCAGCGCCGACGTCAACGTCAGCACCAGCGGCAGCGGGACGCGGTCGCGGCTGGGCAGCATCGGTGGCGCGGCGGGTGCTGTCCCGTTGGGCGGCGCGGAGGGCACCAAGCCCGTCGCGGCGGTGCAGACCTGGGTCAAGCACATCCCGTTCGACTTCAGCGCGACAAAGCGCCAGTCCTTACGCGAGGAGAACGACCCCGGAGTCACTGGCGCATCTTCATCTTCTCCATCGTCGTCGTCATCGTCATCTTCATCACCACCGCTACCGACCTCAGTGAGCCCATTCCTGCCAGCACAGTCGACGGCATCGAGCGCCGAACTGGACGACGAGCTGGCCAAGATCGAGGCCGCCATCTCCGGCGCACCGATCGGCAGTGCAACCTCGACCGCGACCGCGGCTTCGAGTGCGGCTGCGGCGTCCGTGGTCGCGGCAGCGGCGACGGCAGAGGGCCTGGCTGTGATGAGCGACGAGGAGCGGGAGCGGATTCGGGCGGAGATGGAGCGCCTCAACCGGCAGCTGGTGGCGCGGCGGAAGGAGGTGGAGGAGGCGCTGCGGCCGATCGTGGCCATCGTCCCCGCCACGGCGGCCGGTCCCAAGCCGAGCACGTGTCGGGGGTCCTCGTTCCCTTACTCCCACCGGCGGCCTTTCCACTTCCTCGATCTCGTCCTCTACGACTGACCCAGACCCTCTCCCCCCCCATGTACACAACCAATGAACGATGCTCGTTTTTTGTCGACACTTCGAGTAGCGAGCGCAGGCCAAATCGCAACACAGCTCTGGCGCAGTTGAAGATGCCCCATAGCTTCAACAACACACCTCTCCCTGCAGGTTCGGCGTGATTCGATTCGTTCAACGAGATGAAGCGGGCCGATCACTCGTTGGAGAGCCTCTTTACCGAGATCCAGGAGATGAAGGAAGAGCACGCGAAAACACAACGCTGGTACGTCGACTCCCCAATGAGCCCAAGTAGGACTCACCCTCGCTACGTAGCACTGCTGAGGAGAGGCAAGCACGTGAGGCAACGAGGGTTGAGACTGTGGAGCTACAGTCGCAAAACGAAGAAGGCAAGAGGGCCATTCAGGCCACGCTCAAGTACTTGCAGTCTGGCCCCACTGGAATGCCAGCTTCAACGGAAGCATGACGGCGTCCCTCTGCACAGGAACAACGCTCGCCTTGACCAGGAGCTGGCGGAGTGCAACGCTCACCACGCTTTTCTTCAGGAGAGTAGGTCGTCATCTCTTGCCCAGCCGCCCGTTCAACTCACGTTGCAATAGGTCGTGCAGACCTGGCCGCTCGACTGTGCACGCTCCACGAAGAGCAACGCCAGGTGAAGCAGATACGAGACCAGCAACGCTTGGCGTTCAAGCAGAAGTAGCGCACCTTCTCGTCCTGCCCAATCTTCCCTGACATTTGGTTGTCCTGCGAGAATGTATGCTGCGTACGCAGAGAGTAGCGCGATGGTCAGCACCCTGGGCGACGCTGCAGCTACTCAGAAGGAGATCGAGAAGCTAGCCCGGGAGATAGCCACGGTCAAGGCCCAGGTTCCACCAGGCCGACCTCTCTCCCTCTCGGGACCGCCGTCATCAAGGCCTCTCGTGCTCTCCCCCAGTGCCTGCAGATGGAGCAGACGCTACGATCGAGACAGGCCGATGAAGTCTCCCGTGAGGACTTGCGTCTGGAGTTGGATCAACTGATGCTCGAGAGTAGGAGTATGGAGACTCCGAGCCTGTTATAGGTGGTTGCGGAAACCTTCCCTCACCTCGTTAATTGCCTGTGTCAGGTATCAGTGCTGCCCGAGTGCAAGAGGAAGAGAGGGTAGCAGAGATCAAGGCTCTTACCGAAGCGCAACTGCGAAAGTTCGGAGCCTCTGAGAAGGTCACCAAGTACGGCTGGCCGCTACGCGTAGCGTGATGGTCCAGGGTCGTGCTCCTGACTTGGCAGCCTTTTGCGACCTTGGCAGGTATGAGAAGGATCTCGCCATGGCCAAGGAGGAGCTCTACTATTTGCGGTACCGACTTGCTGCGCTAACTACTCGATATCGAGGTGTACTGCGCATTTACCGTCTTGTGCATCAGCGACCTTGCCGCTTCGCTGGCGATACAGAGGGACCACCTCAAAGTGCGGGAGCGAGACCTCAAGCAACGCATAGCGGAGATGGAGATGACTCTCGACGAGTTGGACAGGTGGCAGACGTACGCGCTACGCTCCTCGCGTGCTGATGTCGTCGTCCCTGACGTCGACGTGCGATCGGGATCTGCTTGTCCCACAGGGCGGCCATAGCGACCGACGAGCCAGTTTCCGTCACGCAGCTAATCGCCCATTTAGCTCAGCCCGGCACCGCCCCTCGCCGGTTCACCTTCACTGTTCCGGCCGTGGCGAGTCCCAAAGCTCTCCCTGCCATTGCGACCGGCGAGGAGATACGAGGCCGTTCTGTGAAAGCATCGACCAGCCCTCGCTCTGGGCCGCCCCTGCCCAAGCCAACTCGGACAGCTCCTCACCCTTCGCCTCCCGCTGGGGTCCCGCAACGCAAGCGCCCGTTTCAAAGGCGCACCTTTTCAAGGTTGTCGTTTGCCTGATAACCCGCAAAGCAGCTGCCCACACAGCTCACGTATAGACCAATAGGATCTTTTTGGACGAGGAACTCGCCCTCTACGCTCCGCCCAGCGACGTCGGGCTGAGCAAGGAGGACGAAGACCTCCTCGCGCCGCACTGGTGATCACCGGCCACCAGAGATCAAAACGCGAAACGCACTGGTTTATGAGCGTTGTTGCTGTGCGGTAAACATGATGTGTGGTGCTGATATCGGTGGGTGCTTGATGGCCTCTGCTCTATACAGGTTTGACACTGTGTCGTCCCTCCCTTTCCTAAATCTGTCATTACTTTCACTCTCTCTCTCTCTCTCTCGACTACTCCCCCCTCTGTATCTCTCCTCGCTTCGTTCCGACGTTCTGTTGGCGCTCTCTACGGCTGACGGTTGTCGTAGCCGAGAAGCAGGGTCTGCGACTTCTCCCGCGAGTAGAAAGATGCCAGCAGCTCGTCCTTGTTCTTTGGCCTCAGGCTCACCTGCGCACGCGCGCCAGACCGACACCCAGCGATCAGCCACCACGACACCAGAGCGACCACCACCACAACGACTCGCGCACGCGTGGCGGAGGCGCGCATGGCACGTACTACTCCGGTTTCGGGATCGCGCACGACCTGAAGGAGAAACCAGAGGTTTTCGCAGTCCCGCAGGAAGTCGGGGAGCGTGCTCTTCTTCTCGATGTCCTCGGGGTTGATGAGGTAGTGCTTGACCTCTCGGTCGTCGCCGCCGTCGTTCTTCTTGTTGGGCGACGACGTGACGTAGACCACCACGAACTGGCCCGCGCACCGGTCGCTGAAGCGGATCAGGAACGAGCCCGGCAGCGCGCCCTGCGTCAGCAGCAGCCGGTCCGAGTCCTCCCTCGACAGGAAGCCGTAGATCAGACCTGCCCCCCACCCCCGCCACTCACGGTCAGCGCGATGGCGGTCGTGGGCCGAGGACGATGGGGAGATTGGGGAGGGGGGGGGGCGCACCCTTGATCCACATGGGCAGGATGTGCTTCTGGTGGTTGCGAATCTTGTAGAGGATGGTGCCGAACCACGCCCAGAACTGATCGTAGTCCTCCTGGTTGATGCTGGACGCACACGTGGGTCAGCCACCAGCGCGCTGGTCTCTCCATGTTGCGTGGGCGTATGGGCGCGTGGGCAATACCTCATCTTGCCGTTGAACTTGGTGAGATGGAGGTACTCGATGTCCTTGTTCGAGAGCGGGCGGACGGGCTTCTTGGGGTCCTGCTTGGTGGCCCGAATGTAGTGGATCTGCATCGCGTTGGCAAACGCCGGCCACGGTATCTCCGAGCGATTGGCAAACGTGTGCTTCTTCAGCAGCTTGCCCTCTGTTGATCGGTTGGTTGGTTGGTTGGGTTTCGTTCGAAGTCATCCGA
>JANDJZ010000279.1:0-70987 GCA_027943245.1 Acanthamoeba sp. SK_2022b
TGCGCGCCAAAGGCGCTTATTACCATATCCACCACCCGTACCACATCGCGATGCACAACGGTGAAGCAACCCGCGAGCAGATCCAGGGCTGGGTGGCCAACCGGTTCTACTACCAGACCAGCATTCCGATCAAAGACGCGGCGATCATGGCTAACTGCCCGCAGCCGGAAACCCGCCGCAAATGGGTGCAGCGCATCCTGGATCACGATGGCTACGGCGGCAGCGAAGGCGGCATCGAAGCCTGGCTGCGCCTGGGCGAAGCCGTCGGGCTGCAGCGCGACACCTTGCTCTCTGAAGCGTTGGTGCTGCCGGGCGTACGCTTTGCGGTGGACGCCTACGTCAATTTCGCGCGCCGCGCCTGCTGGCAAGAAGCGGCCTGCAGCTCGCTGACCGAACTGTTCGCGCCGCAAATCCACCAGTCGCGCCTCGACAGCTGGCCGCAGCACTATCCGTGGATCGACGCCGCCGGCTACGACTATTTCCGCAGCCGCCTCGGCCAGGCCAACCGCGATGTGGAGCACGGCCTGGCGCTCGCACTGGACTATTGCGACACCGTTGAAAAGCAGCAGCGCATGCTGGAGATCCTGCAGTTCAAACTGGATATTCTGTGGAGCATGCTGGACGCCATGAGCATGGCCTACACCCTGAACCGCCCGCCTTATCACAGCGTGACCGCCGCGCGGGTATGGCACAACCAGAGGCTGGTGTAATGACGCTGAACCCTGAACACACCCCGGTCTTCCGCCGCGGCTACCGCCTGCAATGGGAGCAAGTGCAAAACAGCCACGTGATCCTCTACCCGGAAGGCATGGCCAAGCTGAACGACAGCGCCGCCGCCATCTTGCAGCTGGTCGACGGCCACACCACGCTGAACGGCATCATCACGCAGCTGAACGCCCGCTTTCCCGGCGCCGAGGGGTTGGCGGATGACGTGCTGGAGTTTTTCCAGCGCGCCTACGAACAAAAATGGGTGACCTTCCGTGACTGAAGCACGCGCGCCGGCGGTGAACCCGCCGCTCTGGCTGCTGGCGGAGCTGACCTACCGCTGCCCGCTGCAGTGCCCCTATTGCTCCAACCCGCTCGATTTTGCCGCGCAGGAAAAAGAGCTGACCACCGCGCAGTGGATTGAGGTGTTTCGCCAGGCGCGGGCGATGGGCAGCGTGCAGCTCGGTTTTTCCGGCGGCGAGCCGCTGGTGCGTAAAGACCTGCCCGAGCTGATCGCCGCCGCGCGCGATCTCGGTTTCTACACCAACCTGATCACTTCCGGCATCGGCCTGACAGAGAAGAAGCTGCAGACCTTCGCCGATGCCGGGCTGGACCATATCCAGATCAGTTTTCAGGCCAGCGACGAAACGCTGAACGCCGCGCTGGCGGGCTCCGCCAAGGCGTTTCAGCAGAAGCTGGCCATGGCCAGGGCGGTCAAGGCGCTCGGCTATCCGATGGTGCTCAACTTCGTGTTGCATCGCCACAATATCGGCCAGATCGATCGCATTATCGAACTGGCGATCCAGCTGGACGCCGACGACGTCGAGCTGGCGACCTGCCAGTTCTACGGCTGGGCACACCTCAACCGCGAGGGCCTGTTGCCGACCCGCGAGCAGATCGCCGACGCGGAAGCGGTGGTAAAACGCTATCGCGAACGCATGGCCGCCGACGGCAAGCTGGCTAACCTGCTGTTCGTCACGCCGGACTACTACGAGGAGCGCCCCAAAGGCTGCATGGGCGGCTGGGGGGCGATCTTCATGAGCGTGACGCCGGAAGGCATGGCGTTACCCTGTCATAGCGCCCGTCAGTTGCCAATCGCCTTCCCATCGGTGCTGGAGCACGATCTGCAGCATATCTGGTACCACTCGTTCGGTTTTAACCGCTATCGCGGCTATGACTGGATGCCGGAGCCCTGCCGTTCCTGCTCGGAGAAAGAGAAAGACTACGGTGGCTGCCGCTGCCAGGCGTTCATGCTGACCGGCAACGCCGACAACGCCGACCCGGTATGCGGCAAATCGCCGCACCACGGCACCATTCTGGCGGCGCGGGAAGCGGCGAATCGTTCGCAGATCGGTATCGATCAGCTGCGTTTTCGCAATCAAACCAACTCCCGTCTGATTTTCAAGGGTTGACGATGGCACTCGCCGGCGCCTCCTGGCA
Organism: Acanthamoeba sp. SK_2022b; assembly: GCA_027943245.1. Taxonomy (NCBI): domain Eukaryota; phylum Discosea; order Longamoebia; family Acanthamoebidae; genus Acanthamoeba; species Acanthamoeba sp. SK_2022b. The sequence continues at coordinate 2,146 of JANDJZ010000279.1, forward strand.
GCTCGACAACGGTTTGGCCGTCAAGGCGATAAGCGATCCTGCCGCCGCTAGCGCCGCCGCGCTGGTGCGCATTGAAGCGGGCAGTTTTCAGGCGCCCACCGCCTGGCCGGGCCTGGCGCATCTGCTGGAGCATATGTTGTTTCGCGGCAGCGCGAACTTCAGCGCGCAAGATAGTTTGATGGGCTGGGTACCGTCAGTGGGCGGCCGCCTGAATGCCACCACTCAGGCCACGCAAACCGCGTTTTTCTTCGAGGTGGGCGCCGATCATTTGGCGCAGGGGCTGGCGCGGCTGAGCGATATGCTCGCCGCCCCACAGCTGGCGGCCGAGGCGATCGCACAGGAGGTTGAGGTCATCGACGCCGAATACCGCCTGCTGCGCGCCGAGGTGGAAACCCGCTGCGAAGCCGCACAGCGGCAGATGTTCGCCGGCCTGGACGCCATGCACCGCTTTCATATCGGCAGCCGCGCCGCTTTCGGCAACGACATTTCCGCCCTGCAGCAGGCGCTGCGGCAGTTTCACCGGCGCTATTTTCGCGCGCCAAACCTGACGCTGTGGCTGCAAGGCCCACAATCGCTGGCGCAGCTGCATGCGCTGGCCCAGCGTTACGGCAGCCGCTTGCCATCGGGCAGCGCCATACCGCACAAAGCCTCACCGCCGCTGACCGCTGCGAAAGATTACACCCTGTCTCTTCCCGGCACGCCGCAGCTGAGACTGGTGTTTGCCCTGTCGCGCTCCCATGCGCGCGGTTGGCTGCGGCGGCTGGAGCGCCTGCTGCTGGACGAAGCCCCCGGCGGGCTGCTGGCGCGGCTGCGCGCTCAGGCGTGGTGCGATGCGGTTCGGCTTGATTATTCGCGCTGCAGCGAGAACAACGCGCTACTGAGTTTTATCTTTACCGTCAATCACGGTTCAGCCACTGAAGCTGCCCACATCGAAAGCGCGTTGTTGGCGTGGCTGCAGGCGCTGCAGGTGCTGGCACCGGCTCAGCTTGCGCATTACGAACGGCTGGCCAATCGCGATCTCCACCGTTTGGCGCCGCTCGATCAACTACGCGCCAGAGCGTTTGGGTTGCCGCCGGCGGAGCCGAACGACGAGTGGCCACGGCATATTACGGCGCTGATTAGCGCGCCGCGCCGCCGCCTGGCCGTGCGGCCCGATGGCGGCGGCGAAACCCGTGAAATTCAAGGGCTGCCGCTGGCGCTTGGCCCCTTCGTCGGCGCCGCGCTGACGCCCGCAGCGGAATCTTTTCGCTTTTTCACCGCCTCGGCGGCGCTGCCGAGTCCGACTTTGCCTTCCGGCCTGGCGCCGCTGCGGCATCTGCTCCCTGGCGAAGCGCAGCCGGTGCTGTTGCTGCGGCCGGCGCCGTCCAGCCCCTTCAGCGATGAACAGGCCTGCGGCATACAGGCGGCGCTGCGCGCCGGGGCAGCCGAACTGGCGCATCGGGAGGGACATTTAAGCTTCGAACGCCACCAGGGCGTGTGGCTGCTGCAGTTGGCGGGCAGCCACGCGCTGATCTGCCATGGGCTGAGCGTAGTAAACCGGGCGCTGGCGGTGTTGTCGCCGGCCGTGCTCAACGAGGCGGCGAGAAACCTGCACCATACGCAGCGGAAAGAGCAAAACGATATTGCCATTCGCCGTCTGCTAGCCCAGTTGCCGGCGGCGCTCAGCGCGCCAACCGCAGCGGCGCAATGGCATGCCACCTTGATCGGCGGCGATGGCGAGTTGAAACGGCAGCTGTCGCACCTGCTGTACGGCTTCCCCTATTCCGTGGCCGCGGAGCCGCCGCTGCCGACACATCACCATCATCGCCCCATTACGCTGACGGAAAGCGGTGCCGAAAGCGCCTTACTGCAGTTTTACCCGCTGCCGAACGGCGAAGCCGAAGGGCGTTGGGCGCTGCGCGTGCTGGCTCAGCTTTACGCCCCGCGTTATTTTCAGCGGTTGCGCGTGGATCGCAACGTGGGCTATGTGGTGCAATGCGCCTTCCACCGCTGTGCCGATGCCGAGGGCCTGCTGTTCGCGCTGCAATCCCCGACGTTCAACGTTGAACAGCTGCGGCAGTTAACCGACGAATTCTTACTGCAGATGCGCCAAGAGCTGGCGCACGTTGGCGCTGGCGAGCTGGCGCAAATACAACAGGCGCTGCGGCAAGGCCTGCAGCGCCTCAGCACCGAATCGTTGCAGCGCGCCCGAGAAATTGCCTTGGAAAATCGCGCACTCATTGCCGCCAAGCCGATGACACTGACGCAACTGACGGATTGGCAGCAGCGGCTGTTCCCCGCAGGCTGATGTTGCGGCGATGCCAATCCGACGCGATATAAACGCAGCAAGACAAACAATCATCAGGAAAAGATATGTCTCAGAAAATCATGTTATCCCTGTAAAGCTTGCTCCGGAAAATTATTTAAATAAGAGCATGTTGATAAATCGCTTAACCGACTTCTTCCTTTTCCTTTTATACCAGGCATATATTCTTCGCTTTTTCATTCTTCTAAACTCATAAGCTAGAGATATATAAAACACCATGAGCAGCAACATTAATATAACAATCATAAGTTAGCCCAAATCCATTTAGCCATTTCATATGATTATTATCTAATTTAATAAATTAAAAAATTAGAAACATCCTGTTCTAAATATTACTTTATCACATCCCTCAAACCGGCCTTTTATGCTGGCCGGCGAGGCTCGAGAGTTATAATTGCACCGCCCAGTTAGCCCGTCGTGAACAACACAGTGGGTAAGCGATGCCGGTTAGCACCATACTGATCACCCAGGAAATGTCTGCGCCCGGGATCAGATTGGCGTAAGGGCCGGAGAAGAACGCGTTCTCAACAAAAGGCACCTGCACCGCAATACCGCCGAAATAAACGCCGAGCGCGCGGGTGTTAAGCAGGCCGTAGCGCCCGCCGTCTGCGCTGAAAATGGCCGAAATGTCATAGCGTTGGCGGTTAAGCAGGTAAAAATCGATCAGGTTGATCATGCACCACGGGATCAGCACCGAGATCAAGGCAAAGATCAGGTTCAGGAACAGATGTACAAAGTTGGCCGAGGCAACCAACGCCACCCATACCGATCCCAGCAAAATCAATGCCGAGAACAGCGTACGTATCCGCGCATTAGGCATCCACTGCGGCAAGAAGGTTTGTACGGCGGTAATCAACGAGAGCACCGCACCGTACAAATTCATCGAGTTATGGCAGATGATGTTGATCAGAAACAGCACCATCAGCACCGGCCCCAACCCTCCCGTCGCCTGGCGTACCGCCTCCATGGCATCGTCGCTGCCGGCGACCAGATTGACCGCCACCATACCGAACACGAAGGCTAAAATGGTACCGCTGCAGGCGCCCAGATAGGTATACAGGAAGGGTTTGGCAATGCCGACTTCCGCCGGCAGGTAACGCGAATAGTCTGACGTGTAGGGCGAGAAACTAATTTGCCAGACGGCACCGATGCAGAACGTGGCGAACCAACCGGCAATGCTGAACGATCCCCGCTGCCAAAAATCCGCCGGCAGCGGTTGAGAAAACATCAATACCAACCCGAGAATCAGCGCGCTGCCCATCACCCAGGCGCCGATTTTGTTGATCTTGTGGATGAAACGGTAGCCCACCACCCCGATCAGCGTCGCCAGCACCGCGCCAATCACCGTCGCCACGCCCATGCTCAATGACGGGATGACGTTATGGATGACCTTGCCAGAAAGCGTGATGTTGGAAATAAAGAACCCCAGATAGATCACCGTGGTGAACACGATCACCAACAGCGAACCATAGCGGCCGAACTGCGCCCGGCTCTGCACCATTTGCGGTATCCCGACCTGCGGCCCCTGGGCCGAGGTCAGCGCCAGAAAAATGCCCCCGAACAGGTGGCCGGCGACAATCGCGCTCAGCGCCGAGAGAATATCGAGATGAAACGTCTGCGTGGAGATGGCCCCGGTCACCACCGCCAGCGGCGCAATGTTGGTGCAAAACCACAGGGTAAACAGGCTGCGGGCATGGCCGTGACGCTCCGCGGCGGGAACAAAATCGATCGACTTGTCTTCAATAAACGCGGTCTGCTCTGGCTGAGAATTCATATATCCCCCGGTTAACGTGGATTCTTATTTTTTTACAGCGTGTAGGGTGCGAATACGTCGAAAAAAGCGTGCGTTTGCCCCGGCGACATTGCGGTCGCCTGTATCAACGCGATGAAAACAGAGCTGCCGGCGCGACCTGAGATCGCGCCTGATTACGCTGACTCAGCGCATGACGAAGGGATCGTCTATCGGATCGTCACTGGTGCGCAGCCACACCGTCTTGCTGGTGGTGTATTCCAGCGCGGCGTCAATCCCGCCCTCGCGGCCAAATCCCGACTTGCCGTAACCGCCGAACGGCGCCAGCGGCGATACCGCCCGATAGGTATTCAGCCACACCACGCCCACCCGCAGGCGTCGGGTCACCCGATGCGCACGCGTCAGGTTCTGCGTGAAAATGCCGGCCGCCAGGCCATAGGCTGAATCATTGGCAAGCTGAATCGCCTCCGCTTCGTCCCTGAAGGTCAACACCGACAGCACCGGGCCGAACAGCTCTTGCTTTACGCACTCGGCGTCGGGTTGCGCACTGCAGTCGACGATCGTCGGCGGGTAATAAAAGCCCGGTGAATCGATCGCCGCGTGGCCAACCACCAGTTTCGCCCCCTGCTCCAGCGAGCGGCTGACGATGGCGGCGATCCGCTCTTGCTGCTGCCGGGTACAAAGCGGCCCGAACTGGGTGTCCGGGCGATCCGGCGGCCCGATGCGAATACTGCGCACCTTCTCCGTCAGCCGGGCCAAAAACGCGTCTTTGATGCTTTCTGCCACCAACAGGCGCGAACCGGCTACGCAGCTCTGGCCCGACGCGGCGAAAATGGCCGCCACCTGCGCATTCGCCGCGCTGGTCAGATCCGCATCGTCGAAGACGATAAACGGCGATTTCCCGCCCAGCTCCAGCGAGGTGCTGGCGAGGTTTTCCGCACTGCCGCGAACGATGTGCTTTGCGGTTTCCGCGCCGCCGGTAAAGGCGATGTGGTCTACCTGCGGATGCGCCGTCAGCACCGCGCCGCAGTCGGCGGCAAAGCCGGTGATCACATTGCATACGCCGCGTGGAAAACCGGCCTCGTCTATCAGCCTGGCGAACGCCAGCAGCGGCGCCGGCGCGGTTTCCGCCGCTTTGACCACCAGCGTGCAGCCGGCGGCGATCGCCGGGCCGATTTTCACCGCCGCAAGAAACAGCTGGCTATTCCAGGGCACGATCGCCGCCACCACCCCGATCGGTTCTCGCCGCACCCAGGTTTCCATGTCAGGTTTGTCGATCGCCAGCACGCTGCCTTCCATCTTGTCGGCCAGGCCGGCGTAGTACCGGTAGTATTCCGCCACATAAGCGATCTGCGCCTGGGTTTCCCGGATGATCTTGCCGGTATCCAGCGTCTCCAGCCGCGCCAGCTCGGGAGCGTGTTGCTCCAGCAAATCGGCCAGCCGCAACAACAGCTTGCCGCGCGCGCCGGCGGTCATATCGCGCCATTCGGCTCCCTGAAACGCCCGGTGCGCCGCGGCAACGGCGCGATCCACATCCTGGGCGCGGGCTTCCGCCACCTGCGCCCAGGGTTCACCGGTCGCCGGGTTGAGCGAGGCGAAGGTCGCCGAACCGGCGTCAAACCGGCCGTCGATGTAGAGTTTGAATGATTCCATCAGCGCCTCCGTCAGTGAAATTCCGGCATCACGCAGCGAATGAACCGCTCCAGAGAGGCCTTTTTACGTGCAAAGCTCATGCCGCTGTCGATCCACAACGCAAACTCGTCATAACCCAGCGCCTCATATTTTTTCAGCCGCGTAATGACCTCATTGGCGGTACCGATAGCCAGGTTAGTGCGCATCATCTCGGCGGAATAATAGGTATTGGCGGCGATCTCTTCATCGCTCAGCGGCTGAATCAGCCCTTGCCGCACCGGCCGCTGGTTCTTGAACCAGGCGCCGAAGTAGTGGTAGAAACGGTTGAGTTCTTCCGCCGCCAGGCGGGCGTCCGCCTCGTCTTCCGCCACATAGCCATGCTGCAACAGCATGATCTTCAGCGGCTGCTCGGCGGCGAAACGCGCACGCGCCTCGTTGAAACAGGTCACCAGCCGTACGATCTCCTCTTCCCCCTGATGCAGCGGCGTAACCTGAACGTTGCAGCCGTTTTGCACCGCAAATTCGTGGCTGTTGGGATCGCGCGCCGCCACCCAAATCGGCGGATGCGGCTGCTGTTTCGGCAGCGGCGAGGAGGTGGTTGCCGGGAACGACCAGTATTCCCCCTGATGGGCATAGTCGCCCTGCCAGAGTTTTTTTACCGCCGGGATCAGCTCGCGCATGCGCTGCCCGGCATCCCAGGCGGTCAAACCGGGCATCAGCCGTTCGTATTCATAGGAATAGGCGCCACGCGCGATACCCAGCTCCAGCCTGCCGCCGGTGATGATGTCGGTCATCGCCGCCTCGCCCGCCAGACGGATCGGGTGGTTGAACGGCGCAATGATGGTGCCGGTGCCGAGCCGCACCCTGGAGGTGCGCCGGGCAATGTCCGCCAAATTGATGAATGGATTCGGCGCGATGGTGAAATTCATGCCGTGGTGCTCACCGGTCCAGATGGCGTGCATGCCGCCACGATCGGCGATTTCGCAGAGTTCGATCATCTCCTGGTAGAGCTTTTCCTGCGACTCTTCGGGTAACGTTCGTTCCATATGCACGAATAAAGACAGTTTCATCACACTCTCCCGTTCAGCCTCAACCGGCGAATTGCTTGATGGCACCGCTGTGCTCATCGCCATAATAGATACCGTAATTGCCCACGGCGTTTTCTTTGACGAACCGGCCCAGCATCGACCGCAGCGCCGGATCCTTGATCGGCAGCCGTGCCAGCGTCGGCATATCGAACCATTCCGCCGCGCTCAGCTGCGGCGTCAGGCTGCCGGCGTCGGTCGGCAGCGCACACAGAAAAACGATGTGCTGCTGGTGCTTCTGCCGGTCGTCATAGACGGAATAGACGAAACCCGGATGGGCGTTGATGCCCAACTGCTGCAGTAAATCTCCCAACGTTTCGCTGACGCTGCGTTTCTCCACCGCGCTGGACGGCAGCTGATAGCCGCCGTCGTTTTGCCGTACCATCACGGCATGCCCTTCAAACTCGATCAGCGCGCTCACCACCACCTGCGGCCCGCCAATCAGCGACTGCGCGTTTTGATAAGGCGTGAAATAGGCGCCGCGGTAATACCCCAGACCGGCGGTGGCGTTGGACTCGAACCCTTCGACCTGGCCGATCAGAATGGCATGGTCGCCGGCATCCACCACCTGATGCAGCGAGCAGTCGAACCACGCCGAACTGTTCTCGATCAGCGGCACCCGCGACGCGCTCCAGCGCCAATCGATCAGCGCAAAGCGGTCTTCGTTCTTTTGCGCAAAAATGGTTGAAGCCTCTTTTTGCTGTTCCGCCAGAATATTGATGGCGAAGTGGCTGCACTGGGTGAAGTGTTCCAGGTTTGCCGAACGTTTATCGATGCTCACCAACAGCAGCGCCGGATCCAGCGACACCGAAGAAAACGAATTGGCGGTGAAGCCAATCGGCCGCCCCTGCTTGTCCACCGAGGTCACAATGGTGACGCCGGTCATAAAGGCGCCGAAAGCGTCGCGCAACTGCCTGCGTTTATCCGCGTCCATTTGCCGCTCCTAAAGTCAAAGGTTGCTCTGCGGTCAGAAAATCGAGCATCAGCGCGTTGACGCGTTGCGCATCGGTCAGACTGACCATGTGTTTGGCGTTCTCAATGATCACCGCGCGCCCGTTCGGTGCGGCCTGCGCCATTTGCCGCGCCATCTCCGGGCTGGAGTTGGCGTCGTGCTCGCCGGTCAATACCAACACAGGGCAGCGGATAAGGTGCCAACGCTGGGCATACACCCGATCGCCGGTAGCAAACGCCTGATACGCGCGGGCGTAGCCCGTGACGTCCACCTGTTGCAACCAGCCACCCACCTGCCGGCGCAGACGCTGTTCGGCGGGATCGGCGCCAAACCACCGGCTCAGCGGCGAGTCGATCTGCGTCTGGCCGCTGGCCAACTCGCTGGCGCGTTGCGCAACCGCGGCACTGGCCTGGGCCGAGCGCTGGAACACGCCGCTCATCACCACGGCGCGTTTGACCCGCTCCGGATAATCGATCGCCAAACCGGCGGTGATCAACGCTCCCATCGAGTGCCCCGCCACCGCAACGCTCGGCGTCTCCAGGGTGTTTAAGAAGGCCGCCATCCAGCGCACGTAATCCTCCAGCGTCGCGGCGTGGGCGAAGCCTTCGCTTTCGCCGTGGCCCGGCATATCGACGGCGATGACCCGAAAGTGCGCGCTAAGCGCATCGAGCTGGGGATACCAGGCCTCCGCGTTCATGCCTACGCCGTGGATCAACACCAGCGGCTCGCCACGCCCGGCCTCCAGATACCCCACCCGCAGAGCGGGCTCAGACAGCTGCCGGATTGTTCTGATCATGGCCCAGCTCTTTCAGATCCAAATAACGGTTGCCGATACGGTGATGCGGCCGCCCCCCCAGCGCCGCGCCCAATGCGATGACGATTTCGTCGTCGAAAGGCGCGTCGTTGATGTTGAACTGGAATGTCAGGTAGTGCTCGCGGCTGCCTTCGTCGTTTTTCCCCATCATCGGGATCAGGATCGGCGCGTTGGCCGGCCCGCGGGTATTGTTGAACGCCAGATAGCTTTTACCGTTGACCGCCGAGCGGTAGTGGTTGCCGAAATGCAGCGTGTGAATCAGCGCCGAGGCGTGTTCCAACTCACCGCCCAGCCCCACCACCGCGCTTTTGCCGAAGGCTTCCACCCGCTCGCCAGAGCCGGCCTCTTTGAGGATCAAACCGGTCAGCAGCTCACCCAGCACCGGCGCCATTTCTCGAATCTTTGGCGCCAGATCCTCAACAAAGCCTTGCCCGGCCCAGGGGTTTTTAATCACCGCCGCCGCCGCGATCATCACCAGCGGTTTGCCCGCCGATTTGCCACCGTCGGCGTAGAGGGTTTCTGTGGAAACCAGAGTCTTACGGATGTCTTGATGCATAAGGGACCTCGAAAAGTAAATCAAATGTTAATCAGATGTCACGAGTCGAGGGTATAACATCGGGCAGATTGGCATGTCAAAATTTGGTATACCATAATACGGTATTCTTGTTTTCATCTAAGACGGTAAAGGGAAATTGAAAATAACCGATATTAATCAAAATATTAATAAATCTGCGTGGGCTTTGGCCGGGGGCGAAACGCCGGCCACGACCGCTTCCGCTCAGCGGCCGGTGCCCGTGCCGAACCCGTTGAGCCAGCGGGTATCGGCAACGAAAAGCGGTTTTTTTAGGCTATCTTTCGATTTTGTGAGCTGCTGCAACATTCGCCGTTTTAGCGATGCGGCGCGAAATCGGCCGCCGTTGCTTTGCGGGTTGGAAAGATGTTAATAGTACCGGGCAAACGGGAATACGCGTCGTTATCCGGATTAATGATGATCCACAAAAAATAGAGACAATTATGGTTCAGGCGTCATTGAAGATTGAGAATGCACCGGTCACCTTGCGCGAATTGGCATTGGCGAAAATTAGGCAGGCGATTATCTCAGGGTATTTTCAGGCCGGCGATCGTTTGGTGGAACGCAGCCTGTGCGAGGAGCTGGGCGTCAGCCGCAGCGTGGTGCGCGAGGTGATCCGTTATCTCGAAGCGGAGGGGCTCATTGAAACACTCGGCAAGAAAGGGCCGATTGTCGCTATTCTGACCTGGGAAATTGCCGAGCAGATTTATACTATTCGTCTGCTGCTTGAACAGGATGCCGCTCACGACTGCGCTTTGAAAGCCGGGCCGGAAGATAAAAAGAAACTGCATGAAAAATTAATTGCAATTAATCAGGCTTCGGCCGGGCAGGACGATATTCAGCGCGTTGAGGCGTCGCAGGCCTTTTATGAAACCATTTTCCAGGTGGCCCATCACGCCATCGCCTGGGAAATCGTTCAACGCCTGAATAGCCGCATCAGCCGCCTGCGCGCCCTGACCCTGAAAACCCCGGAGCGCCAGCTGGCCGGTTTCGAGCGCATGACGCGGATCTATCACGCCATCGAACAAAACAATCCGACACAGGCCAGGCAAGAAGTCATCGATCACCTGACCGAGGCCGCCGCGCTGGCCAAGCGCATTCTGCAACAGGAGCCCTGAGATGCCCGCTTACTGGATTGCCCATGTCACCGTGAAAGATCCGCAGCAATATCAGCATTATATGGATTTGGCGCCTCAGGCGTTTCGCCAGTTCAACGCCCGTTTTCTCGCCCGCGGCGAACAGGCGCAAACGCTGGAAGGCCCGGCGTTTGTGAAACATGTGCTGATCGAATTCGACGACTACGCCACCGCCCTGGCCTGCTACCATTCACCGGCCTATCAGCTGGCGAAACAACAGCGGCGCCACGTAGCGGAAGCCATGATTACCATCGTCGACGGCTTGCCGACCTCCCCATAAAAGCCCCCCACCGTTACGGCGGAGGCTGGGTGGCGTGAGGTGGGATAACCGCCGGGTCAGGCCGGCGTTTTCCGCTAGTTATTTCTCTTCAGGATCTTTCCCGTCTCGGCCCAGATTTGACTGCGGTAATGATCGTCTTCCTGAGAGAAGAAAAGTACAGTCAGCCCTTCCTTGTCTAACAATGCAATGCCATCGGGTGCAGGACGCCACGCCACTGGCTCTTGCGGCAAGACGTCGGGCGTGCAATCAGACAAAAATTTTAGGCTATAGCCGCCGGCCGATTCCACACCCTCCGTGTTGAGCTGTACAACACAGGACTTTGATTTATCGCTGACCGTCCACTGCCCGGATAGCGTTTCGGCAGAAGGTAAAACCAGACTGCTTGCCATAGAGGCTCCTGAAAACAAGAAAATTATTCCGACAAGAATAGATTTACACATAGCTGGCCCATGCAAAACGGTGGGCATCATCGCCCACCGTTGCCGTTTTATACGATAAAGTCAACAGCGACGTCAGCCTGCCCGACGATGTGCACCAGGAAGTCTGGATTTGCACCGCCATGGATGTTGAAGGCCAGTTCGCTCAGATTGCTTTGGGTATCATAGGACACCAGCGCCTCACCGGCCTGCCCGCTGAAATGATCGACAAACTGAATAAAATCACTGCCTTTATCGCCTTGGTTGAAGAAAGACAGATCGATCTTGTCCTTGCCTGACTCAAAGTCCCAAATTGTATCAGGAGCCCGAACAGGCGAGTCATTCAGGTCAGAGAAGACAAAAATGTCGTTACCTTGCCCTCCCCACAATTGATCCTGGCCCGCCCCACCGTAAATAACATCGTTACCGGCGCCGCCTTTGAGCACATTGTCTGCGTGATTTCCAACAATGACGTCATTACCTGCTCCCCCTATCGCGTTTTCGATGGTGGCGCCGGCAGCGATGGAAACATTCCCTTTTAATCCACCGACGTCGGAGAAAGCGCCTTCGTTCAAATTGATACGTTGATTTTGGCTATACCCCGAAAAATCGAGGGTATCATTGCCACCTGCATCCCAAACAGACATCACCAGCTTGTCGTGGCTGTCCTTGAGCGTATAGAAGTCTCGGCCTGTATTTGAATTAAACCCGTAAACGGTGTCGCCGGTTCGGGTAGTCATGTTGGCGCCGTAAAGATGCTGGATGGCCGCGATATCATCAACCAGCGGTGCAGCGGCATAGTAATGGCCATGATCCGCGTTGGTAATGGATTCATTCCAGTAACTCATTACGCTAAACTGCCGGGTATCTTCGGCGTAAACTGCCTTGGTATAATTTGGGCTGCCTTGCCCCGCATTATAAGTGCCCGGGTGATCTAACCCGAGAGTATGGCCAACTTCATGGGTAATGGTTAAGCGGCCGTAATTACCTAGCTCAGGATGCAAATTTTCGGAGTGATTCTTAATGTTGTACCAACTTTGCCCATCAGAATTGTACCCTCTGTAATCATTGCCATTATATGAGTAAGGTTTCAAGGCATACGCTTGTCCCGTCCCCTCATAATTCCCAAAGGTAATATTGGAAGGTTGACCTGAAGCAACTTCGACAAATTTGATGTTGGCAACATCGGCCCAGGATTGTAAAGACAGCTTCGCCTGTTCTTGCTGCTGTTGCGTGAACGCACTCAGCCCCGTATCACGTTCCGGGGAGCGGTGGCCCAGGTTCAGTTCGTTATAATCCCAATCCGGGAAGGAATAGGTCACCGTCGCCTCTTTTCCCGTGACGTGAACGCCATTCCAGGTTTTATCGCCGCGCGCTATCTGCAACCCCGCCTCATTTATGTCATAAGACGGTTTGTTATTTATCGTCAGGCCATTCCCGCGTTCATGGTAGTGAATAAGATCGTTAACACTGTCCCAACCCGTTTCGTTTCCATTCATGGTATTACCCATAACTTTCTCCACAAAGTAGCTAGTATTAATATGACATCCGAAATGTCTCTTAGGGATAATCAAAATCCGGAGAATAGCGATAACCCGATACGCCCACTCTTTTTACTATCCCTTTACACCCAGAGAGTAAATTTACTTTTAACTACCCGAGCCTCCTTACCCATGATTGATAACTGATGCAACTGCATGAGATCGCGATGTGTCCGTGCAAAATGCGCGAAAGTAACAGGCCGCATTGATCCGGCAAGGGTGTGATTCCAGTGTCTGCGCGTTGAGGCTAAGTTGAGATGTCGCTCAAGAGGTCTAATGACAACGGCCGTCCGATGCATTGCCTCGTTGCCAGAGACCACATCAGACAGGCTCTTGTGCTGTGAATCTGGTCTGTTATCCGAACGGTTACCCGGAGATAATTGCGTGAATGCATTTGCGCCACCATCCAGTTTTGCTAATGATTATCATTCGCGAGGCTATCTCACGCGTAAACAAAGTGTCAACAGATGAAACAAAACATTTCTTGATTTGCATCATGATTTTTCCGCTAAGCCCCAGTAAACGGGCGCTGCAGAGTGCATAAAATGGCGTCCCCTCCCGTCTGGACTGCGGTTTTTGCCAGTATTACCGCATAGAGCAGGCAGAATAGCGCCAGGGAGTACATCATGGCGACTGAACATTTAGCCATAGAGAAACATCAATAATGATTAATTTTCACGGCAATAGCGCGGCGTGGTCCGATCACTTATTTTTCGCTGCAATATAAGGGATGCTTATAAATAACAGGAGTATTCCTAATGCGTTCACGCTGGATGTATTCCATGCTAGCGGGCCGATTTTTAGCCGCGCCCGCTGGCTATTCCCATTTTCATTGGCAAGACTATATTGAAAGAAGCTCTGCTCTAGAGCGAGAATATGGGTAATTTTCCGAGGAAATACCGCATGACCCTGTTGCCCAAGCAGAGCAATAACAAAAATCCGATTGATCTCTATGGCGAAATCGTAGACGACTTGCCCGGCCTGATTTGCTTCGGCAACCGCCTTGGCGGTTACTTCAATAAACAGTGGCGCGACTATACCGGCGCCATCGCCGGTGAACACGGCGCCGCCGACTGGCTCGATGCTCTGCACCCCGACGATCGCGAGCGGCTGGCCGCGCAGTGGCGCCAGGCGATCGTGGCCCTCTCCTCGTTCGCCGGCGAGGCCCGCCTGCGCGATCGCAGCGGCGCCTACCGTTGGTTTATGCTGGCGTTTAACGCCCGGCAGGACGGCATGGCGCTGGAGCCCAGCTGGTACCTGACGGCGACCGACATTCATCCGCAAATGCTGCAGCGCCAGCAAAACGTTCAGGCGCTGTCTATCCAGCAAGACATGCTGGACGCCAGCGTCGACTGCATAAAAGTGATCAATCACGACGGCACGCTGCGCCACATGAACCGCTCCGGCAGCCTGGCGCTCGGCCTTGATCCGGGGCAAAAAGAGTTTGGCATGCCCTGGCTGGGGCTGCTGTCGCCCGAGATCCGGCGCCGCGGCCGCAAGGCGCTGCGCAGCGTCAGAGCCGGAAAAAATGCGCGCTTCACGGGATTGAGCGTGACGCCGCAGGGCAAAAAACAGCACTGGGACAACATTCTCACGCCGGTCAGCGACGAACACGGCACCGTGGCCGAGATCTTGTGCGTGTCACGCGACGTGACTTCGCAACGCGTGATGGAACAACGCCTGTTGCTCGCCAGCGAATATGACGAATTGACCGGCCTGCCCAACCGGCGCCTGTTCAAGAAGAAACTGAAGCAAGAGATGAAGCGGGCCCTGCACGGCAACAAGTCGCTTGGGCTGATGCTGCTGGATCTTGACCACTTCAAGCTGGTGAATGACACGCTGGGCCACGCGGCGGGCGACCATCTGCTGCGGGTTTTGGGCAAAAGGCTCAGCGCCTGCATGAATACGCACTCGTTCGTCTCTCGCCTCGGCGGCGATGAGTTCGCCGTCGTGATCAGCGACGTCGAAAACGAGCAGGATATTTTCCGCATCGCCAACAAATTTCTGCTGCAGCTGGAGACGCCGATCACCCACGGCGGCAAGACGCTGCACTGCGGCATGAGCATCGGCGGCGCCATCTACCCCAAAGACGCCCGTGACGCTTCGGAACTGATGAAATGCGCCGACACTGCGCTGTATGAGTTGAAAGACGGCGGCCGCGGCGGTGTCTATATGTTCGACCGCAAAATGATGGACAAGGCGCGCGCCCGCGCCAGCCAGCTCAACTACGCGCGCCAGATCGTGCGCGACAACTGCATCCGCCCCAGCTACCAACCGAAGGTCAGCCTGACCGACGGCAGCATCGTCGGCTTTGAAGCCTTACTGCGCTGGCACTGCCCGATCAACGGCGTGCAGCTGCCGGCGACGGTGAGCGAGGCGTTCAACGACTACGAGCTGGCGACCAAGATCAGCGAAGCCATGCAGCTGAAGGTCTTCGCCGATATCGCCCGCTGGCGCGCGGCCGGCGTGGCGGTGCAGCCCATCTCGCTGAACGTGTCGCCGATCGAGTTTTTACGCGACAACTACGCCGAAACTTTCCTGCAGCGCCTGCTGAAGTTCCACATTCCCCACCACCTGATCGAACTGGAGGTGACCGAACACGCGTTCAACAAGCACGGTTCGAAGTACGTGCTGCGCGCGTTGCAAATGCTCAAGGAGATGGGCATCCGCATCGCGCTGGACGACTTCGGCACCGGTCACTCCTCGTTCAGCCATATCATGGATTATCCGCTGGACTGCATTAAGCTGGACTGCGACTTCGTTCAACGTATGAATACCGAACCGGCGATCCTGGCGATCGTGGAAAGCATCGGCATTCTCGGTCAAAAGCTGTCGATCGATATCATCGCCGAGGGGGTGGAAACCGAGCAGCAGCGGCAAACGCTGTGCGAAGCCGGTTTCCACATCGGCCAAGGTTTTCTGTTCAGCCGGGCGGTGGAATCCCAGCGGGTGCCCGAGCTGCTGCAGGCAGCACCGCAGCCTGTCGACGGCCGTTAAACGCCCTGCCGGTTATCGAACGGCGCCAGCTGCATGCCGATAAGCGTCACCACGCAGACGATCGCGCCGGCGTAAAAGGTGGAGGCGGAACCGACCAGCTCCAACAGCATGCCGGCCCCGAGACTCGCCAGCAGCAGCGCCACGCCGCTGACCAGGTTGAACATGCCGAACGCGGTGCCGCGCAGGTGCGCCGGCGCGGTATGCGCCACCATCGCCGCCAACAGCCCCTGCGTCATGCCCATGTGCACGCCCCACAGCGCCACGCCAAACAGCACGCCCGCCCAATGTTCGCTTGTCGGTTATCGCGGCGGCCGGCTCTTTCAGGCCGAAGAACAGCAGCGCGATCGCCAGCGTCGCCGGGACCGCCGCCACCCAAAAGATGGCGCGAAAATCGTTGTGCCACAGCAGCATCAGGCCAACGGCCAGCAGAGGCCCTAAAAAGGCGCCGACGGTATCCAGCGACTGGCGCAGCCCAAAGGCCGCGCCGCGAATTTCCGGCGGCGTCACATCGGCCACCAGGGCGTCGCGCGGCGCGCCGCGGATGCCTTTGCCCACGCGATCCAACAGGCGCGCGCTCATCACCATGCCGGACGACGACGCGACGGCAAAAAACGGTTTGCTGATGGCGCCCAGCCCGTAGCCCAGCAGCGCCAGCCCTTTACGCTTGCCGAGGTAATCGCTGAGCACCCCGGAGAACACCTTGACGATCAATGCCGTCGCCTCCGCCAGCCCTTCGATCAGCCCGATGACGATCACGCTGACGCCGAGCGTCGTCGCCATAAACAGCGGCAGCAGGCTGTGGATCATTTCCGAGGAAACGTCCATCAGCAGGCTCACCCCACCCAAGATCCACACGCCGCGCGGTATGCGGCCCAACGTAACGAAGCGCGACGACATGGTTCATCCTCGAAAGATTCAGCGCCACCGGCGGCGCATCATGATTTTTCCAAGATTGGATAGTTGATTTTGTTCGTTCACAGACCTTTAGCCTTCAGAGATAGTGCAACGACCCTGTGACAATCCTAATAATGAAGGTAATTAACATAATGATAGATAGCAAAAAGATGATAGTGATGGCGGCGTTGCTGAGCTTTTCCGCCGCAGCCGCGCCAGGGGTGGATATCGTCGCCAACGAAACGCCGATCCATACGGTGAAGAACGCCGAGGCGGTCGCCAAAATCCCCGCCGGTTTCAAGTTCGTGGAGCCCGGCACGCTGACGGTGGCCATTTCCCTTCTGGGCAGCGGCCCGCCGTTCGGCCTGTACGCCCGCGACAACAAAACGGTGATCGGCAGCGAGGCGGACATCGCGCGCCTGGTGGCCGACGGTTTGGGGTTGAAACTCAAGCTGGTGCCCACCTCGTGGGAAGACTGGCCGCTGGGAGTGGCCTCCGGCAAATATGACGCCGCGGTTTACAACATCACCGTGACCAACGAGCGCAAGACCAAATTCGATTTCGCCACCTATCGCCAGGATACGCTGGGCTTCTACGTCAAATCCGACAGCAAGATCACCCAGATCAACACCGCGCCGGATATCGCCGGTAAAAAGATCATCGTCGATTCCGGCACCAACCAGGAAGCGGTGCTGCTGGCCTGGGACAAGGAGAACCGCGCCAAGGGGCTGGCGCCGCTGCAGCCGGTGTACGTCACCGACAAGGCCGCCTCCACGCTGGCCATTCAGTCCGGCCGCGCCGACGCCACCTTCGGGCCCAACGTCTCCGGCGCTTACCAGGCGCGGCTGACCGGCAAAACCCGGCTGGTAGGCATCGTGCCCGGCGGCTGGCCGAAAACCGCCAACATCGCCGTCACGCTGAAGAAAGGCAACGGCCTGGTGGACGCGGTGCAGGCATCGCTCAACGGCGCCATCGCCAACGGCAGCTATCTGCAGGTGCTGGATCGCTGGGCGGAGAGCGACGAGAAGATCGCCCATTCCGAGATTAACCCGCCGGGACTGGGAGACTAAGGCGTGAACCGGCCCCGCATCGAGGGGCCGGCTATTGATGGTCAATCATGATGTTTCATTCCGCCGCCGCTTTCTGCCTTCCCAGCTTGCGGTACAGCGTGCTGCGCGAAACGCCGAGCGCCTTCGCCGCCCGGCTGAGGTTGCCGCCCGCCCTGCCGATCGCCGCCTGCAGATCCTCCAGGCCGGTATCGTCGTTCTCCTGGCGCGGCGCCAGCACCGCGATGGACTGCGGCAGATCGTCCAGAGTGAGCACCGCATGATCGTCCGCCAGCGCCAGCAACACCTTGAGCGTACTCAACAGCTGCCGCACGTTGCCGGGCCACGGGTAGCGCGCCAGCATCGCCAGCGCCTCCGGCAGCAGGCGAATGTCGCGCCGCTCGCCGCCCAGCTCTCGCCACAGCTGCAAAATGAAGGCTTCCAGCTGCGCCCGCTCTCTGAGTGGCGGAATGCGCAGGCTGTATTCCTGGATGCGGTACAGCAAATCCTCGCGAAATGCCCCCGCCTGTACCTGCCGATGCAGATCGTGGTGCGTGGCGCAGACCAGCGCGAAATCGACCGGATAAGCGCTGCGGCTGCCGAGCGGCGTGACCGTTTTTTCCTGTAACACCCGCAGCAGCCGCGTCTGCAGGCCCGCCGGCATGTCGCCGATTTCATCGAGGAACAGCACGCCGCCGTCCGCCTCGCGGATCTTGCCGATATAGCCTTTCGGGTTGGCGCCGGTAAACGCCCCCGGGGCATAGCCGAACAGCTCGGACTCGATCAGCGGCTCAGGCAGCGCCGCGCAGTTGATCGCCACGAAGTTGCCGTTGCGCCAGCGGCTCTCTTGAAACAGACGTCGGCTGAAGTGCTCCTTGCCGCAGCCGGTTTCGCCGGTCACGCACAGGGAAAGACCGGCATTGAGAATGCGCAGCGCCTTCTGATGCTGTTCGTCATGCCTTTCCGCCGGCGGCGGAACCGAACGCAGGGCGTTGACGCGGCGCTGCGGCGCCTCGAGCAGCGAATAATAATGCCGTTGATTGCCGGCCAGCGTCTGGTGCGGTGCGCCGGAGGGCTGTCGCAGCAGATCGGGGAACAGCTGGGCGAACTCAACCGAGCCGAATGCGGCCGGTGAAAGCTGGAACTCCAGCATCGCCAGCCGATTGGCGGCGACCAGCACTTCGTCGTGAAACACCAGCAGCAGCTCCTGCGCGCTGCCCAAGCTACCGGCGTCGGCGTGCAGGCGCAGCGTCCAGTGACGATCGGCGATCGCGCTTCTGACCCAGCGGTGTTCGATATGTCGCACCGCCTGCATGATCAGGCGCTGTGCATCGCGATACGGCCGCTGCGCGGGGGCGGAAAGATCCAATATCCCGGCAATGTGGCCATCCGGCCGGTAGATCGGCGCGGCGGTGCAGTTCAATCCGGCATTTTGGTTGAGGTAATGCTGGTCGCCGCGCACTTCGCAGAACGCGCCCAGCGCCAGCGCGGTGCCGATGGCGTTGGTGCCCCGCTCCGCTTCTCCCCACGGGTTGCCCGGCGCCAGCGCAAAGCGCGATGCCTTATGCAGAAAATCGGTATTGCCGCGGGTTTCCAGCACCAGCCCGTCGGCGTCGGCAATGACCACAATGGCGGGCTGGCGCGTAATTTGCGCGCCCAGCTGCTCGATCAGCGGCTGCACCCGTTGCGGCACCCAGTCGTTGCGGCTGCGCCGCTCTTCGAGCAACCCGGCTTTGATGAACGAGATGTGCTGATCGGCGCGCGCCAGGCCGTAGCCCCGGCTGCGCAGCCAGGATTCCGCCAGCGGATGGGTCAACAAACTGGCGCCCTCAGTGGGCAAGCGGTCGTCAGGCAACATGCGTTTCTCCCCCGTTCGCGAGTGTTGCAAATATGTATCACAGATGTGTATCAGGCGTTGCGACACGGGACACAAAAAATCATCGCCGGCGGCGGCACCGCTCGATTCCCTAAGCCATATCCGTTTTTAACACGCTAATAAATAAGCTCTTTTAACGAGCATCTTCGCCATTCATCAATCTGGCACGGGGCGTGCTTCTCCCTGCTGTGGCGGCATGCCGCACTCACAGGCGCAGCGCAATAGCGCCGGTTATCATCTGCAGAGAGGTGCTTCACATGAAATATGTCCACCCCGGTTTGCCTGGCTCGCTGGTTTCGTTCCGCAAACGCTATGGCAACTACATTGGCGGCAAATTCGTCGAACCGGTATCCGGCAACTACTTCACCAACACCTCGCCGGTGACCGGCCAGCCGATCGCCGAATTCCCGCGTTCCGACGCCAAGGACATCGAGCTGGCGCTCGACGCGGCGCATGCGGCGGCGGACGCCTGGGGCAAAACCAGCGTGCAGGAGCGCTCCAACGTGCTGCTGGCGATCGCCGATCGCATCGAAGCGCGGCTGGAGATGCTGGCGTTGACCGAAACCTGGGACAACGGCAAACCGATCCGCGAAACCCTGAATGCCGATCTGCCGCTGGCGGTCGACCATTTCCGCTACTTCGCCGGCTGCCTGCGCGCGCAGGAAGGCACCGCGGCGGAGATCGACCAAAACACCGTGGCCTACCATATCTATGAGCCGCTGGGCGTAGTCGGCCAGATCATTCCGTGGAACTTCCCGCTGCTGATGGCCGCCTGGAAACTGGCGCCGGCGCTGGCGGGCGGTAACTGCGTGGTGCTGAAACCGGCGGAACAGACCCCGCTTGGCATCAGCGTGCTGATGGAAGAGATCGGCGATCTGCTGCCGCCGGGCGTGCTCAACGTGGTGCAAGGCTTCGGCGCCGAGGCCGGCGAAGCGCTGGCGCGCAGCAAACGCATCGAGAAGATCGCGTTCACCGGCTCCACACCGGTCGGCCGCCATATCCTCGCCTGCGCGGCGGAAAACATCATCCCCAGCACCGTCGAACTGGGCGGCAAATCGCCGAACATCTATTTTGAAGACATCATGCAGGCGGAGTCGGAGTTTATCGACAAGGCGGTTGAGGGGCTGGTGCTCGGCTTCTTCAACCAGGGCGAGGTCTGCACCTGCCCTTCACGCGCATTGATCCAGGAATCCATCTACCCGCAGTTTATGGAGAAAGTGCTCGCGCGCATCGCCACCATCCGCCAAGGCGACCCCTTCGACACCGACACCATGCTCGGCGCACAGGCGTCACAGGAGCAATACGATAAGATCCTGTCCTACATCGACATCGCCAAGAATGAAGGCGGCAACATCCTCGCCGGCGGCAAACGCACGCAGCACGGGGATGAATTGCAAAACGGTTTCTATCTGCAGCCGACGTTGATTGCCGGTAACAACAGCATGCGCTTCTTCCGCGAGGAGATCTTCGGGCCGGTGATCGGCGTCGCCACCTTTAAAGACGAGGCCGAAGCCCTGGCGCTGGCCAACGACACCGAGTTCGGTCTGGGCGCCGGGCTGTGGACCCGCGACATCAACCGCGCCTACCGCATGGGCCGCGCGATCAAGGCGGGCCGCGTATGGACCAACTGCTATCACCTGTACCCGGCGCACGCCGCGTTCGGCGGCTACAAGAACTCCGGTATCGGGCGCGAAACCCACAAGGCGGCGCTGTCGCACTATCAGCAAGTGAAAAACCTGCTGGTCAGCTACGACGCCAAACCGCTGGGCCTGTTCTGATCCGGGCGTAACAAGAAGAAGGCCACCCGCAGGTGGCCTTCTTATTTGGCATGGTTGATGGCGTGATTTATTTCGCCATGCCGAGATCGATCACCATGCGACCGCGAATGGTGCCCGCCTTCATCTCGTCGAAGATGGCGTTGATATCGCCCAGTGGCCGTTTGGTCACTTTCGGCGTCACTTTTCCTTCGGCGGCGAACTGGAACGCCTCTTTCAGATCTTCACGCGTGCCCACCAGCGAGCCCACCACCTGAATGCCGTCCAGCACCAGGCGCGGAATGCTCAGATCCATGCTCTCCGGCGGCAGCCCCACGGCCACCACTTTACCGCCGGCGCGCACCGCATTCACCGCCGAGTTGAAGGCCGCTTTAGCTACCGCCGTCACCACCGCCGCGTGAGCGCCGCCGGTTTGCTGCTGAATGATCTCCTCCGCGTTTTGCGTTTTGGAGTTGATGGTCAGATCGGCGCCGATCTGTTTGGCGAACTCCAGCTGGCCGTCGTTGACGTCGATGGCGATCACCTTGGCGTTAAACACGTTCTTGGCATACTGCAGCGCCAGGTTGCCCAGCCCGCCCAGGCCGTAGATGGCGATCCACTGCCCCGGCTTGATATCGGAAATCTTCACCGCCTTGTAGGTGGTGACGCCGGCGCAGGTAATGCTGCTGGCGGCGAAAGAATCGAGCCCGTCCGGCACTTTCACCGCGTAGTCCGCCACCACGATGCACTCTTCCGCCATGCCGCCGTCAACGCTGTAGCCGGCGTTCTTCACCGAACGGCACAGGGTTTCGTTGCCGCTGACGCAGTATTCGCAATGGCCGCAACCCTGGTAAAACCAGGCGACGCTGGCGCGGTCACCCACTTTTAACGAGGTGACGCCCTCACCGACGGCGGAGACCACGCCGATGCCCTCATGCCCCAACGTAATGCCCGGCACCTCGCCGAAATCGCCGTTTTTCACGTGCAAATCGGTGTGGCATACCCCGCAACACTCCATTTTCAACGCCGCCTCGCCGTGCTTCAGCGGGCGCAGCACTTTATCCTGAATGTCTACGGTATGGTTTTTCGTCACTACGGCAGCTTTCATGGTGTTTTCCTTAGCAGAATGGGAAGTACAGTTGTTAATGTAGTGACTGTATTCGGTGAGGGCAAGCGCCGCGTGTTTTGTGTAAAAACAAATAATTAAATATGAATCAGCATGATTATTTCATAAAAAACAATTAACAGACGTCGCGATCCCAGGCGAATGATTTGCCTGTTCGCTGGCGCCACCATGACCTGATTCAGCCCTTAAATCGATTCACGGGGATTTTCAGATAGTGTTGCCCATCGTCTTCACAGTCAGGCAAAACGCCGCCGCGAATATTGACCTGCAGCGCCATCAGCATGAGTTCCGGGTGCGGCAGCGTGGCGTCCCGCTGTTTTCTTTGCGCAACGAACCGGGATTTATCCATGTTGACCACCCAGGGATTGTTCTCGCGCTGCTCTCTCACGGTGCTTTCCCAACGGGCCTCACGCCCCGCCGGGCGGTAATCATGGCCGGTAAACAGGCGGGTATCCGCCGGCAGGCTCAGGATCCGCTGCAATGAGTCCCACAAGGCTTCCGCATTGCCGCCAGGAAAGTCGGCCCTTGCGGTACCGCTGTCCGGCATGAAGAACGTATCGTGGATAAACGCCGCATCCGCAATGTGGTAAGTGACGGACGCCAGCGTGTGCCCGGGAGACAGCAAGACTTCAGCGCGCAGGTTACCGATAAAAAAGACGTCCCCGTCCGCGAACAGCACATCCCAGACGGTCTTGGCCGCAGGCAGGTCTTTTAAATTATAGATCTCTTCCCACAGCCCCTGAACGGCGGTAATTTTTTCACCGATACCGGTGAAGGCGCCGGTTTTCTGCGCCAGCCAGGTGGCAGCCGAAAAATGATCGGCGTGCGGGTGCGTATCCAACACCCAGGCCACTCCCCACCCCCGTTGATGGATAAAATTCAGAATGTCGTTGGCCTGTTGATGCGAGACCGTGCCCGATCGGCGGTCAAAATCCAGCACCGGGTCGATAATCGCACAGCGGCGCGCCTCGGGATCGGCAACCACATACTGCAGGCTGCCGCTTTCCGGCTCATAAAACGCGTGAACTTCCGCCGTGGCCCGCACGGACCGATGCTTGCCATACCAGCTGAGCGCCTTATCGGCGTCCGCGCCGTATTCGTCGCATTGGCGGCGAAACTGCGCTTCATCTATCTGACCTTCGCGCAGCGCATACAGCAGGGAAAGGCAGGCAGATCGAGCCCCGCTTCTGCAGTGCGCCAGGGTCTTCCGGCCTTGCCGCAGCAGAAACTGGAAGGTGTAAACGGTCTCCCAGGTCAGCGTATCGAACGTGTAAGGGAGATAGACGTAACGCATCCCCCCTTGTTCAGCCAACGCTTTCTCTTGCTGATGATCAAGATACTCCCCCGGTTCCTCGTCCGGCCGATTGTTGACGATAAGGCGGTAGCCCTGTTGAGACAGCGACTTGAAATCACTCGCTTCAGGCGCGCCCGAAAAGGAGAGCTGAGGATGGTAAGTGCGGATGCGCATGTTTTTTTCCTTCTGTTTCATAGGCTTTTAAATAACATATACAGGGCCAGCGCCAGGAGCATGACGGCATAGAGCACATTGATAATGTCCTCGCGTTTTTTCAGGCGCTCGGCGAGCGCCACCCCCACCACGCCGCCCAGAACGCCACCGACGATGAGCCAGCACGTAATCGCGATCGAGACCTTTCCCGACATGGCGTAGCTGGCGCTGGTCGACAGCCCCATGGCCGCCACGACCACCAGTGAGGTTGCCACCGCTTCAACCATCGAGAAGCGGAAAAACCAGACCAGCACCGGCACAACCAAAAATCCGCCGCCGATGCCCAGAAAGCCCGCCAGCCCGCCCAGGGCCAGCACGCTAGGCCATACGATGGCGGGATGAACGGCAGCATGGGGGGACGGCAAGGGGGGGCCGGCAAGGCGATTTCTTTTCAGCGTCAATCCGGCGACAACCAGCATCAACAGGGAAAAAGGCAGGGTTAAGTAGTGCCCGTCCGTGATCTTTCCCATCTGAGATCCCGCCAGAGCGCCCATGACGGCGACCAGCGAAACGACAACCCCGGTCTGCCACCTGACGTTGCCTTTGGCAGCGTGCGCGGCCAGATTGATCAGCGCGTTAATGGCCACGGACATGGCGCTGGTTCCTATAATCAAATGCGTATCCGGCACTTTCACCATATACAGCAATAACGGCACGCAGACGATTGACCCGCCGCCGCCGGTCAGGGCCAGGAGGAATCCCACAATTCCCCCGGTGACCACTAACAGCATCACGATATAAAAACTGAAATGGAAAAAATCCACTGCACTAATCCCTTAATGATGCTCATGCCATTTATTAACGATCAGTTCACTGGCAATGTCAAATAACTTATTTCGATTTGTTATTACATATAGCAAAATGGAATATGTGAATTTTTATATAACCACAAGTTCTATAAATTCGCTTTTAATCTGGCCAGCAACCCCCTACTTTCTTATGAAAGGAGGCCTGCATGAAACCCGAAAAAATAAATACCCAGAAAAGCGTCGTTGTTATTGGCGGCGGCTCATCCGGAATAGGTATTGCGGCAAGCATAAGGAAGCGAATTAAAGACATCGATATAACGGTCGTGGAACCTAACGACTGTCATTATTATCAACCGGCATGGACCCTGGTGGGCGGCGGGCTCTTTGATATCAATAAAACACGGCGTTCCCTGCGCGCTGTCCTGCCAGCAGGAACCGCATGGGTACAGGATAGCGTTGTCAGGGTCGAGCCCAGTCAAAAATACATCGAGACTCGCCAAGGGCAGAAAATAAACTATGACTTTCTTATTGTTGCGTGCGGCCTCGTTTTACGCTGGGATAAAATAGAAGGCCTTGAAGACACCCTGGGATTAAACGGCGTCACCTCTAATTATCGCTTTGATCTTGCCGAATACACTTGGCAACTGGTTCAGGAAATGAAAGGCGGCCAGGCGATATTTTCTCAACCGGCGCTACCCATAAAATGCGCCGGCGCACCGCAAAAAGCCCTGTATCTTTCATGCGACCACTGGCGCCGCCAAGGCATCCTGAATAATATTAACGTCAATTTCTGCCTTGCGGGCACGGCGATTTTCGGCATTCCGCAATTTGTCCCCCCGCTGAGCGAGTATTTACAAAAATACCGTGCAAAGGTCAATTTCAATCATCATTTAATTCGTGTTGATGGCCCGAATCGGCAAGCAACATTTGCCGTAGAGACAAATGAAGAGGGAAAACGCGAGTTAACCCTGCCCTTCGATATGCTCCACGTGGTGCCGCCTCAATCGGCCCCGGCGTTTATTTCGCAAAGCGGGCTCGCAGAGGGATCCGGCTGGTGCGATGTGGATAAATTGACGCTGCAGCATAAGCATTGGCCGAATATTTTTGCGGTAGGCGACTGTTGCTCAACGCCAAACGCCAAAACCCTGGCGGCAGCCCGAAAGCAGGTGGTGGTGGTGGCGGAAAACGTCGCGGCGCTGATTCATGGCGCGCCTCTCACGGCCCATTATGATGGCTATGGTTCCTGTCCGTTGACGGTCGAGAAAGGCAAAGTTGTGCTGGCGGAGTTTGGCTATGACGGTAAGTTACTGCCCACGTTTCCCCTGCTCGACGCAACCCAGCCCAGCCGTCTGGCCTGGTGGCTGAAAGCCTGGTTTTTACCCCGGTTTTATTGGGCGGGCATGCTGCGTGGGGTTGAATGGTTTGCCGGCAGCAAGCGGCCGTGACGCACACTCGGCCCCCCTTACCGCTCTGGCCGCAGCAGACGCTTGACTATTTGGCGAGACAAAGCCACCATCGCTTGCAGGTCCATCAGGCTGATTGCAAGCCGTTACCACTACCGGTCGATCATCGATGAAAAATGCCCCCGCAGTGACGATCCACTACTGTTCACAATGCAACTGGCTGCTGCGCGCCGGCTGGATGGCGCAAGAGCTGCTCAATACCTTCGGCGACGATCTCGCCTCCGTCACGCTGATGCCGGGCACCGGCGGGGTCTATCAAATCAGCGTCGATGGCGTGATGATTTGGGATCGCAAAATTGACGGCGGCTTCCCCGATGCGGCGCAGCTGAAGCAGCGGCTGCGCGATCACAGCTTCCCCGATCGCTCTCTCGGCCACAGCGACGGGAAGAAAGCCAGGCACTGAACATCCGGCGGCAAGCACAGCTTCAATTTAACGCTTAGCTGGCCGCCATCACGACGCCATTCATGGTCATATGCAGCCCAATGGGCAAATAGATCCCTTTGGATCTTACTCGGGCGGCCGTTAACACCAGCGAGATGAGCACCAGGGCTGCCAATGTGCGCCAATCGGTGTACTGGGTATGCAAAACGGCAAAGATGACAGACACCGTTAACGCGGCCCAAATCACCTTATCGTTAAACCAATACATCAGTGCGTTAAACAGACAGCCGCGAAATACGATCTCTTCATAGACGGGGACGACGAAAACCAACAAAGCGGCATTGAGCGCCAAAATCTCGCCGGGCAATGCCACCTGCTCCGTCACCCAGGTTTCCGTTTTTTCCACGCCCATCAAACGCGGGAAAATAAACTGAATCACCAACAGCGCGAACAGCAGCAGCGCAAAATCGTTGCGTTTAACCTCGCCTTTGCCCAATCCTTCTCTACGGCGGAAAAAGAGCAGGTATAACGAAAAGATAGCGACAAATTCCATTCCGTACAGCAACGGCAGCAATAGCCCTTGTCGCATCAAGGCGGTTCTGTTCTCAATGAACAACGGAATAAATGTAATCAGGAACATCAGCAAAAACATGGAAAAGCAGCCATTAACGGCTCGCGTTCTCGCGATAAGCGCATTGTCGACCATATAACCATCCTTAGTTTTGAGTAGCGATTGACGAAACGGTAGCAAGGCAAGAGACCGCGGCAGTTTATCCCCATGCGATATCATTGTCATGAACCCGTTCGAAGCGAACGTCCATTCGCAAATTTCTCCAAGCCATTGGCACGCGGTTGATTTCGCCCGGGTCTCCTGCGTTATACTGAGCGCTCTTTTAGCCACGTAATTAATAAAATTTTATGATTGAACGCTTGCTCGAAAACACGATGTACGCCTCCCGTTGGCTGCTCGCACCGGTTTATGTCGGCCTTTCACTGGCTCTGGTCGCCCTGTCGATCAAGTTTTTTCAGGAGATCCTGCACGTCCTGCCCAACATTTTTTCTATCGCCGAAGCCGATCTGATCCTGACCCTGCTGTCGCTGGTCGACATGGCGCTGGTGGGCGGGCTGTTGGTCATGGTGATGTTCTCCGGGTATGAAAACTTCGTCTCGCAGCTGGATATCACCGAAGGGAAAGAAAAGCTGAGCTGGCTGGGCAAAATGGACGCCACCTCGCTGAAAAACAAAGTCGCCGCCTCCATCGTCGCCATCTCTTCCATTCACCTGCTGCGGGTGTTTATGGACGCCAAGAACGTGCCGGACAACAAGCTGATGTGGTATGTGATCATCCATCTCACCTTCGTGCTGTCCGCTTTCGTGATGGGCTATCTGGACAAGGTCACCCGTTCCAAGCACTAACCACGCGCTACCACACCCGATCGCCAGCATCGGGTGCCTCCTTCCTCTCCATTCTGCGCCTGTTTCTCCGCCATCATGTCTTTCATCTGGCACATCTGATGATAATTTTATTATAATGCTATTACACTCACCATGGACTGAACGCCGGCCATCGCACCGGTTTCGCCGCAGACAGGATCACGCGCCCCCATGCCATTGAATGGTCATCCCCTGCAATTCAACGATATTCAGGCGATTTTGCCTCATCGCTATCCCTGCCTGTTGGTCGATCGCGTGCTGCCCGCCGGCACCTGCATTGCCGAAGGGCGGCTGAGCGCCATCAAGAACATCACCGCCAATGAGCCGACGTTCTGGAACGGCCACGCCCACTTCGCCGGTTTTCCCGGCGTGCTGTTGGTAGAAGCGCTGGCGCAAAGCACCGGCCTGCTGGCCCATTACTATCTCGGGGCGCTGAACGAAGGGGAACATTACTATTTCGCCGCCATCCAGCGGGCGCGTTTTTATCGCGCCGCCCGCCCCGGCGATCAGGTGCTGATGGAGGTCGCCTTTGTGCGCCGGCGCGGGGCGATCGCCCGCTTTACCGGCCGTGCCAGCATCGACGGCCAACGCATTTGCACCGCCGATTTCATGTGCGCCCGTAAATAGGCCGCTTGCCAAAGGAGCCCTGCGAATACCATGTCTCTGGTTGACAGCTTACTCAGAACCCTCGATTTCTCTCCGCGCGGCCAGGTGATCGCCCGCGAAGCCGACGCCTGGGGCGAAATCATCGTTTCCGATCACAAGGACTACCGCACGCTGCGGTTTGACGGCATCTGCGAGCAGAGCAAGATGAGCCTCAGCAACCCCGCGCAGCCGATCCACAACTACATCAAAGCGATGCTGATGGCGGTGGCCTGGCAGCCGCCGACGTCGGCGTTGATCCTGGGGTTGGGCGGCGGCAGCCTACTGCGTGCGCTGCACGCCCTCGATCCGACGATGCGCCTGGACGTGGTCGAGCTGCGCGCCGCGGTGATCGCCATCGCACGCCGTTATTTTACGCTGCCGGCCACCGACACCATCAGCCTGCGCACCGCCGATGCCATGGACTTCGTGCGCCCGCCCGCCGAGACGCGCTACGATCTGATTTTCTCCGATCTCTATTCGGCGTTTGCCATGGATCCGCAGCAAGGCAGCCAGACCTTCCTGGAAAACTGCGCCGCAAGGCTGAACGACGGGGGCTGGCTGGTGCTGAATTACCACGATCTGCCCGACGAAAATAGCCTGCTGTACCACAGCCTGCACCGGGTATTCAACACCGTGCTGTTTTGCGTCGCCCCCAGCGGCAACGTCATTATTTACGCCACGCTAGCCCGGGTGACGCTGCCGCTGAGCGCGCTACGCAATCTGGCCGCCGGCAGCGGCGAACTGTTCAACTGCGAGCTCGGCTATCTGTCGCGCAAAATAGAGCGGCTGCATTTCCGCTAAAGGCGGGGGCGACGCGGTCTGGCTGGCCGCTTCGCCCACGTGGTATTATCATTCAGTTATCATTCTCTGGAGGATCCTGATGGAAAAGAAAACGGCGCGGCTAACGGTGCTGATTGACCCGGACAAGAAAAAAGCCCTGGAAGACCTGTGCCTGCAGCAGGACGTCACCCCTTCCCAGGTGGTGCGCCAGCTGATCCGCGATTACCTGCATAAGCATCAGGTGGACTATCCCAGCCAGCCGACTCATGCCAACCCGCGCGTAGAGAGCAATTGAGCGGCGGCCTGCCCCGCACACCATGAAGCGCGCTATCCCCCTGCGCGCGTCCCTAATCCGAATCCTCCGTTGCGCTCTGTCCATTCGGCAGCATCGCTGCTACTGTTTGATGCGTTCATCCCTCTTCGGAAAGGAAGCGCCATGTTCAGCCATATTACCGTCGGCGTCAGCGATCTGGACGCCGCCGCCGCATTCTACGACGCCATTCTGTTGCCGCTGGGATTACAGCGGCGGGAAGTGACGCCGGACGGCGGCCCCGCCGCCCGCTGCTGGGTGATGCCGGGGCAAACGCTGCCGCGTTTCTATGCTTACCAACCCTTCGACAGACAGCCCGCCAGCGCCGGCAACGGCAGCATGCTGGCCTTTCTCGCCGCCGATGAGCTGGAGGTCAAGCGCGCCTACGCCGCCGGCCTGCTGGCGGGCGGCAGCAGCGAAGGCGAACCCGGCGAACGCGCGCACTACGGCAAAGGCTATTTCGGTGCTTACCTGCGCGATCCCGACGGCAACAAGGTGCATGTGGTTTACCGGGGAGATCTCGCCTGATGAAATGCTCGGTTTACATCGCCACCAGCGTGGACGGCTTCATCGCCGGAGCGGACGGCGACATCGACTGGCTGCTGCGGCCCGAGTACGCGGTTTCATTGCTCAACGGGCTAAGCTATGAGGCGTTTATCGCCGACATCGACGCGCTGGTGATGGGGCGCCATACCTATGAGAAAGTCCGCGCCTTTCCCGAGTGGCCCTATGGCGAACTGCCGGTGGTGGTGCTGTCGACGCAGCCGCCCGCACAACAAGATACCGGGCACGTTCGCTGGATGACTGGCGAACCGGCGGCCATCGTGGCGCAGCTGGCCGATCAAGGCTGCCGTCACCTGTATATCGACGGCGGCCAGACCGTCCAGCGCTTCCTGCAGGCCGGGTTGATCGACGAGCTGACTATCACGCGCGTGCCGCTGCTGTTGGGCGGCGGCATTCCCTTGTTCGGCACCGATGGTCCGGAGCAGCGCCTGCGCCTGCTCGCCGTCACTCCCTCGGACAACGGCTTCGTGCAAGAACGCTACGCGGTTCAGCGCGCGTCGTAACGCAGCATCAGCCGGCGGCCGCCGAAGGCGATGAGCAACGCCGCCAGCGCCAACAGCGCCGCCGTCCCGTAGGTCACACGCATACCGTAAGCCGCGGCGGCGGCGGTTCCCACCACCCGCTGCGAAGCCAGATAAAACAGCGCCCCCATCGCCGAAGCGCCGGTGATCGCCCCGAGATTGCGCGCCAGGTTCACCATTCCGGCGATCAAACCGCGCCGTTCAGGAAACAGATCCTTCATCAGCATGGTGTTGTTGGCCACCTGAAACAGCGCATAGCCGGCGGTCAGCAGCGCGATGGGTGCCACATAGCCGAGCACGCCCCAGTGGCTAAGCAGCGACAGCAACGCCGCACCGGCGGCCACCGCCGCCAGCCCAAACTGGGCGATGCGCTGCGATCCAAAACGATCCACCAGATAACCGGCCGGAATGCCGGTCAGGATCGCCACCGCCGGCCCCGCCGACATCACCAGCCCGACCTGCGCAGCGCTTAACCCCAGCGCGCGTGACAGATAGAACGGCCCGACGACCAGCGTGGCGGTCATGACCGTCATCACCAGTGCGCTGGCCGCCAGCCCCGCCGTCAGGGCCGGATGGCGGAACATCGTCGGCGCCAACAGCGGCGATGCGGCGCGGCGCTCCACGCCGATGAACAGCGCCCCCGCCAACAGGGCCCCCAGCATCAACGCCAGGTTGAGCGCGCCGAAATTGCCGCGCCCCAGGGTCATCGCCAGCGAATAGCAGAGCAATGCGCCGCCCAGCAGCAGCGTACCGGCGCGATCGAACGGTTCCTGGCGCGCGGCCGGGCGCGCCCCCTTCGGCAAGTATCGCCAGGCGAGCCACAGCGCCAACAGGCCCAGCGGCAGATTGATCAGAAACATCGCCCGCCAGCCGAAACCGGCGATCAGCGCGCCGCCCAACGACGGCCCCAACGCGGTGCCCACTGCCGACATCGTGCCGAGCAGCCCCATCGCGCGGCCGATTTTTTCCGTGCCCAGCGCCTCGCCCGCCAGCGCCATGGCGATCGACATCATGACCGCGCCCCCCAGCCCCTGCGCCATGCGCGCCGCCAGCAGCAGCCAAAGCTGCGGGGCCAGCGCACAAGCCAGCGAAGCGGCGGTAAACAGCGCGATACCCGCCAGCAGCAGGCGGCGGCGATTAAGGCTGTCGCCCAAGCGACCGATGCCGATGATGCAGGTGGTGACGGCCAGCAAATAACAGAGCAATACCCACTGTACCGCCTGGAACGAAGCATGGAACGCGGTGGCGAGCGCCGGCAGCCCGACGTTGGCGATGCTGATGCCGAGCGATGACAGCAGCATGCTCAGAGACAGTGCGGCCAGTATGCCGCGGACGCCCTGCGGCGTAGGATGGGATAACATGATAAACACTCCTGACATAGACTGAGGGTTAGCCTATGCCAGGGGTTGGGATGGCGGAAGACGCATGACATGCACTGTATCCATGCGTCTGACGCCTTATCTGACGCGAGCCGTTACCAGGCGGCGATCTCCGCCTCGGTGAGCGGCAGGGTTTGGGTGACGCCGGTTTCCGCCGCCAAGGTGGCCGCCTCCAGCACCGCCATCACCGCCAGCGCCTGCGCAGCGGTAACCGG
Source organism: Acanthamoeba sp. SK_2022b (assembly GCA_027943245.1). NCBI lineage: Eukaryota > Discosea > Longamoebia > Acanthamoebidae > Acanthamoeba > Acanthamoeba sp. SK_2022b. The sequence continues at coordinate 34,270 of JANDJZ010000279.1, forward strand.
GTTGGCGCCGGCGCCGCGCAGCGCGTCGCGTACCTGGACATAATACTGACGCTGGTCGCCATCCGGCGTCGGCAGCGTGCGCACCGGCTCCGTGCCGATAAACAGGCTCATCGCGTCGTCGTCTTTGCCCCACTCCGCCGAGCCCGGCGTCACGCCGGCCAGCAGCTGGCTCTCCTGCCCATCGGCGCGCGCTTTGACTACGCTGCCTTTCTCGCCGTGCACGGTAAAGCGCGCTACGCCCCCCGCCACCAGCATGCTGCCGTGCAGGATCACGCGGTGCGTCGGGTAGTTGAGCACCACGTGGGCCCAGTCGTTAACCTCCGCGTTGGGGCGCAGCGTGGCGATGTTGGCCTGCACGCTGTGCGGCAAACCGAACAGCTGCAGCGCCTGATCGACCATGTGCGGCCCCAGATCAAACCACAGCCCGCTGCCCGGCAGATTCTGTTCGCGCCAGCGCACCCGCACTTCAGGGCGGTAGCGATCGATGTGCGACTCAAAGTGCGTCACCTTGCCGATCAGCCCCTGTTCGATCACCTGCTTCACGCCCAGGTAGTCGCTGTCCCAACGGCGGTTCTGGAACACCGACAGCAGGCGATCGTGTTTTTCCGCCGCCGCAATCAGCGTGCGCGCCTGCGCCAAATCCAGCGTAAAGGGTTTATCCACCACCACGTGCTTGCCCGCTTCCAGCGCGGCCAGCGCCAGCGGCGCATGGGTATCGTTCGGCGACGCGATCACCACCAAATCCACCTCCGGCCGGCGGATAGCCTCCAGCGGGTCGGCGATCACCTGCGCGTGCGGCAGATCGGCATGCACCTTAGAGGCATCGCGCGAAGCCACCACGCTCAGTTCCAGCCCCGGCACCGCGTTAATCAGCGGCGCGTGAAACGCCTTGCCGACAAAGCCGTAGCCAATCAGCGCCACCTGCAACGGTCGTGCGGTATCGTTCATCAGTGTTCTCCTCTAGCGGTCGTCGGCGACGACACAAAGTTCAATCAGTGATTGTTCGTCCAGGTTGTCCCACGGGCGGTCGGTAAACAGCCGTTGGATCTGCGCCAGATCCGCAACGTGATGCGGTTCGCAGCGATCCAGCTTCATATGGTCGGCCACCAGCCAGCGCTCGCCGCTGTTGGCCAGCATGGCGCGTTTGACCTCGGCATCGGCCTCCTCGCCGGCGCTCAGCCCCAGCTGCGCATGCACCGCACAGGCGCCCAGCAAGGCGATGTCCGCGCGGTAGCGCGCCAGCAACGCCAAAGTGGCGCCGCCGGCGAACAGCCGCTGGCGCGCATCCCATTGGCCGCCAAGCAGAATCAGGTTGATCTCCGGCCTGTCGCTCAGGCACTGCGCGATATCCAGCGAAGCGGTGATCACCGTGGCCGGCCCACGCAGCGCCTGCGCCACCGCCAGCAGCGTACTGCCCGCATCCAGCATCAGGGTGCTGCCGGGTGGGATCTGCGCGGCCACCGCGCGACCGAGCCGCTGCTTGACCTGCGGCAACAGCGCCGCACGCGCCTGGCGCGGCATGTCGGACGGTTCGAGCGCGATCGCCCCGCCGTGATGTTTCTGCGCCAACCCTTGCCGTTCGAGATCGGCCAGATCGCGGCGCACGGTATCGACCGAAACGCCGATGGCGCCGGCCAATTCCGCCACCGCCGCCTGCCCGCGTTCGCTGAGCAAATCCAATAAATGGCGCTGTCGTGCCGCTTTGTGCATGGGTTTATTCCGCAATAAAAAGCATAAAACAGCAATATACAGCAGAAAACAGCATCAGAGAAGCCGCAATGATGCGCACCGGAGATCAAACATCTTTTCGCCTGCGGGACGATGATGAAGGCATAACGCATAACAATCCGGAGAAGTGATGAGCATCGATCTGACGTTTGAAGACCTGAGCGCGCGCGCCGTGCAATACAACGCCCGCGCTTCGGTGGACGATTTTGACGCCTGCATGGCGGAATACGCCGCGCTGGCCCAGCGCGCCAAGGCGCAGACACCCGGTATTTACGACCTGCGCTACGGCATGAGCGCCGCAGAGCGCCTCGATCTGTTCCCGGCCTGCACGCAGCCCGCCCCGCTGCTGATCTTTATTCATGGCGGCTACTGGCATTCGCAGCGCAAAGAGGAAGCCTGTTCGATGGCCGCCACGTTTGCCCGCCGCGGCGTGGCGGTCGCCACGCTGGAATACACGCTGGCGCCGGAAGCGACGCTGGCGGAGATCGTGCACGAGGTGCGCAGCGCCGTCGCCTGGCTTTATCATCACGGGGCGCCTTTCGGCATCGATCCGGCACGCATTTTCGTCAGCGGCAGTTCGGCCGGCGGCCACCTGTGCGGCATGCTGATCGCCGACGGCTGGCAACCACGTTATCGCCTGCCGCCCAACGCGATCAAAGGCGCGCTGGCGCTGAGTGGCCTCTACGATCTGCGCCCGCTGTGCGATATCTACATCAACGACTGGCTGCACCTGACGCCCGAGCAGGCGCAAACCCTCAGCCCGCTGTTTTTACTGCCGGCGAAGGAACATGCGCCGCAGATATTGCTCGACGTCGGCCAGCGGGAAACCCAAGGGTTTAAAAACCAGACGCAGGCTTATTATGACGCCTGCCTGGCGCGCGGCCTCGACGTCCAGCTGCTGGCCGATCGCCACTGCAACCACTTTACACTGGTCAACGAACTGGCCGATGCGGAAAGCGCGATGTTTCGGCAGGTGATGGCGATGATTGACGCAACGCAAGCGTAGCCTGCCGTTGCAGCCACAGCCTGGCGGCGATCGCGATCGCCGCCAGTGCGGCAAACATGGCCCCACACAGCAGGCTGCCCTGTAGCCCCCTGGCAGCGATAAACCAACCGCCCACCAGCGACCCCACCGCCACACCCAGGTTGATAAAGGCGATATACAGCCCGGTGGCGAACGCCGGCGCCTGCGGCGCTTCGGAGGTCAGCCAGACCTGCGTCACGATCAAACCGCTGGTGTGCGCCGCCCCCCAATACAGACAAAGTGCCGTCATCGCGCCGATATTCGCGCTGCCGTAGCGATACAGCAGCGCATAAGCCGCAATCAAGGCTATCGGATGCAGCAGCACCGTCACTGCGCGATGGCGGCTCAACCCCTTGCCGGCCAACAGGTTGCCCGCGACGCCGCCCACACCGAACGCCACCAGAAGCCAGCCGATGGCGGCGTCGCCAATACCGGCTTCACGGCTGAGGTACTCGGCCGCGTAAGCGTAGACGGCAAACATGGCGGCAAAGATCAGCACGCAGGTAGTGATATTCAACCACAGCGTGCCGCTGCGCAGGATTGCCAACTGCTTGCCGTAGCTGAGACGCTGCACGGCCGCATCAGGCAAGCGCCACAGCAATCCCAACGCCGCCAGCAGGTTGACCAGCGCGCAAAACCGGAACGATGCCTCATAGCTGAACTGCCCGGCGATCCATTGCGTCAGCGGTATGCCCAATACCATCCCCATGCTGGTGCCGATAAACGCATAAGCGGTTGCTTTGGTGGCCAGATGCGGCGGATAAAGCGCCGCGGCCGCCACCATGGCCAGTGAAAAGTAGATCGGATGAAACAACGCCGGCAAAATACGCAGCAGCATCAGCATGGCAAAGCTGTCCGCCTGAGCGGCCAGCGCGCTGGCTGCCGCAAATACGGCCAACGCGATCAACAACATGCGTTTGCGATTGAACCGCGACGCCAGCAGCACCAACAGCGGCCCGAACAGCGCAATGGTCAGGGCGAAGACCCCGACCAGCCAGCCGGCCTGCGCCGTGGAGATGCCATAGCGCGCGATGATCTGCGGTAAAATACCCACCACGCCGAACTCGATGCAGTAAACGCCGAACAGCCCCAGCGCGATGAAGAAAATCGGTGGCATCAGGCCCATGACGGCACTCCCGTGGCGGCATAAACCGCCTGACAAATCTCGCCGACAAAGGTGCCGGACATTCCTTCCAGCGCCGTGTTGGTAAATGCCACCACGCTGAGCTGCCGGGCAGGATCGACGAACCATGAGTGGCCATAGGTGCCGCCCATCCGCCAGCTGCCAACGGACTCCGGCGTTTGCGCAGCGACGGGATCTTTCAGCACGGTGATGCCCAGGCCGAAGCCGCGCCCTGGCCAAAACGGCATCGGCAGATCGCCGATTTGGTTGGTGGTCAGCGCCGTCACCCAATCAGCCGGCAGCACCTGCCCGCCCCCCTGGCGCAACGTTTCCAGCAGGCGCAGGAAATCCGCCGCCGAACCGACCATGCCGGCGCCGCCGGAGGCGTACGCCTGCGGATCCAGCGCACGCGCCGGCGACAGATGAAAACCGGCGCTGCCGTCGATGAACGGTAAACGATCCGGCTGACGCAGGCGGCGCGGCTCGCCGGGATGGTCAGCGTAAGCGGCCGCCAGGCGCGCGGCGTCCACCGCCAGGAAATCGGTATCCGTCATCGCCAGCGGCCCGGTCACCCATTTTTTGACCGCCTGCGCCAGCGGCAGGCCGCTCGCCCGTTCAATAATCGCGCCCAACACATCGGTGGCGATGGAATAACGCCACTCCGCGCCGGGCGGTGCCAGCAACGGCGCGGAGGCAATGCGCCGCACATTTTCCGGCAGGCTGACCGCCGCCTCATCCATCCCGTCGGAGACGCCCAACCGGGCGTAGCATCCGCCTTCCGGCTGAAAAAAACGGTAGCTTAACCCGGCGGTGTGGGTCATTAAATGGCGCAGCGTCAACAACGGGGCGGTGCCGTCCGCCAACCGCGGACGAAAATCCGGCAGCCAGCGGATAACGGGATCGTCCAACCGCATGTCTCCTCCCGCCATCAGCGCCAGCGCCGCCGTGGACACGATCGGTTTGGACACCGAAGCCAGCCGAAACAGCGTATTGCACGCCATCGGTTTGCCCGCTTCGCGATCTGCCATGCCCGCCGCGCGTCGATAAACGATCTCACCGCCCTGCGCCACCAAAACGACCGCGCCAACCAATCGTTTTTCGCGTAAGGCTTTCTCTATCGCGCCGTCGATCGCGTTGGCGGAGGATCCGTATTCACTCATCTTTATTGCTCCAGGTAGTCAGCCCATGCTGTCGCCACCGAGCATAGAGCGTGGCGATTAACGGAAAAACAGGCTAGATTTCCTTTCATAGCGGACAATTTCGTCCGCAATGAGGTAAGCAATGGATAATCTGTCTGGGGTGAACGTCTTTGTGCAGGCCGCGGAGACGCTGAGTTTCGTTGAGGCCGGCCGCGTGCTCGGCATTTCTGCCTCCGCGGTGGGGAAAAGCATCGCCCGCCTGGAAAATCGGCTGGGTGCACGCCTGTTCCACCGCAGCACGCGCAGCATGACGTTGACCGCCGAAGGCCGGCTGTTTCTGCTCCGCTGCCAGCGTATTCTCGGGGAATTAGCGGCGGCGGAACGGGAAATCAGCGATACGCACAGCGCGCCACGCGGCAAGCTGCGCGTCAGTTTGCCGTTGGTGAGCGGCCTGTTGAATCCGGTGCTGGCGGAGTTCGTCCGGCGTTACCCGGAGATTGAGTTGGAAACCGATTTTTCCGACCGCCGGGTCGATGTCATCGAAGAAGGCTTTGATGCCGTAGTTCGCGTCGGCGAGACCGAGGACTCACGGCTGATGAGCCGCCAGCTGGGCACGTTTCAACTGCAGCTGGTGGCCTCGCCGGATTATTTGCGCCAGATGGGGATCCCGCATCAACCGGCGGAACTGCAAGGCCATGCCTGCCTGCTGTACAAATTTCCCTCGACCGGCAAAGTGGAACCCTGGCCGATCGCCGGATGGGAAAAGCTGCTCGCCGAGGGGATCAACACCCGGCTGGTCTGCAACACCGTCGATACCCTGATTTACCTGGCGGAAAGCGGCCAGGGCATAGCCTGTTTGCCGGATTTTGCCGTGAAGCGCGCACGGAAACAGGGGCGATTGCTGCAGATATTGCGCGAGCACAGTCACCACCGCGGCAGCTTTAAAGTCCTGTGCCCTTCCAGCAAACACCTGACGCCGAAACTCAGGGTGTTTATCGATACGCTGAGCGCCCAACTTTTTCGGGATTAGCGAAATATTTATGCGATGGAGCAATGTTGGAGAAGGAAAATGCGGGGGAGCCGGAGGACGAGAACCGCCCCCTGGCGTGCCATCAGCCGTTTTTGCGGCCAATAGCGGAAAAGACGTTGAACACTTCACCCAGGCCGTAAATCGCGCCGAGCAAGACGGCCACCATTACCGGCACCAGGACCACCACGGTGGCCAAGCTTTCAATCATTTCTAACATCGTTCTCTCCTGGTTTATAAGCACAGCGAATCTGCGCCGGAAGAAAAGGTTTCCGGCCAATCGGTTGAGTATCGTGGGGAGGCAGTCTAAAACGTGAGCTACATCACACTTGATGCGAGCTAATGTAACTTACACAATTACATTAAAGCAATGCAAAAAATGCTCTGCGCGTAGCGGGAATTGGCGTGGGTTTTTATTGCGTATCCGCTTGATATTGCGGTGAACAAGGGACAAAAGGATAGCCTGCGCGCCGCTCGACCTGCCCGGCCATTTCGGCGATGCTGGTTTGCGCCAGGCTGGCTTCCAGCGCGTGACCGACGCGCGCGAACTCTTGCTCCAGCACCGGGGTAATCGCGTGGCCGATATAGCACGCATCGTTAGGCCGGGTACGGTGTAGCATGAAATACGGTTGATCCTCTACCGCGCGATACACGTCCAGCAGCGAGATCGCTTCCGCCGGCCGCGCCAGCAGCGCCCCGCCGCCTTGCCCCATCTGTGAATAGGTCAGCCCGGCCTCCGCCAGCGCGCCGAGGATGCGCCGCACCACCGTCGGGTTGGTGTTGACGCTGCGCGCGATATCTTCGGAACGCACCGTCTGGCCGCGACACAGCGTGATATTGGTCAGAATATGGATGGCAACGGCAAATCGCGTAGAGGTAGACACCTTGGCACCTGCTCAGAGTTTCGTTTATGTCGGATTAAAACATAAGGAAAGCGTATCAATTTCCGGTAATACACATAATGAGTAGGGACAATGAGAATGTCAACCTGCCCACGCCCGATGGCGGCGGCGGCTCATGCTTCGGTGCGGATCTCCGTCACTTTATCGGGATAAAATGCCAGATGATCCTTGATTGCTACCACGGCGTTGTAGGGCATTTCATAACTCCAGGCCACATTGGCCTCCTGCTCGCCGTTAAGCACAAGGGAGAAATAACTGCAGTCGCCCTTATAAGGGCAGTAGCTGACGTGCTCGTTTTTCTGCAACAGCGCCCGATTCACATCCTCACGCGGAAAGTAAAACACCGGCGGATAGGTGGCTTCCTGCAGGATGAGCACGTTGCGGCTGTCGGCCAGGGTCTGACCGGCTGCACGCACGACAACCCGCGCCGGATAGCGGGTCAAGGTGATTGGGTGGTCCGGGCCGGGGATTTTCACCGGTTTGCCGGATGCGGAAACGAGATCGGACATGGCGGCCTCCAGAGTGTGCGCCCCGCACCCCGCGAGGCATCTTTCCAGTATAGACCCACGACTTTACCGGCGGCCGCACATTCGGCGAGCAATCGCTTTTCACCGCCACAAAATTAAGAATTTTTACCTGTTCGATTTTCTTACGGAGGAATACATTCATCCCAACTTCTACCGGCAGGTTAATCGGATTATTTTTAATCCATTAATCAGTCAATTTACCAGGAACTCATTATGAATATTAAACGTGCCGCAGGTGTGTTGGTGGTGGTGATGGCAACGCTTTCCGTTACCGCATGTGGGCATATGTCCAATCGCGATCGCAACACGGCGATCGGCGCGGGCGTGGGCGCCGTCGGCGGCGCGGTGCTGACCGACGGCAGCACGCTGGGCACCCTTGGCGGCGCAGCGCTCGGCGGCATTATCGGCCACCAGACCAGCCGTTAATCATCCCGTCAAAAATAATCCCTGCAGGCCGATGCTTTTTTAATCCATAAGCGTCGGCCTGCACTTTTATTTAACCGCTGAACTTTATCAGGGCGCGAATATAATAAATAACGTTAAGCGCAGCTTTATTATTCATTGACCTGCATCGGAAGTATTTATTGCGCCGGCAACCTGAAACGCGCCATCGCTTTTTCTAACCGTTCCGACTCGCCCTGCAACAGCTGCGAAGCCTCGGTCACCGCGTTCACCACCGTGCCGGTTTGCCGCGCCACCTGATTCAGCGCCGAGATGCGCGCCGTCACGTCCTGAATGCTCTCCCCCTGATTGAGCGACGCCAGGGAAATGTCCCCCATCAGCGCACTGCATTTGTTCACCAGATCGATAATCTGGCGCAGGTTGCCCGTCAGCAGATCCACCGCCTGCGAACCTTGATCGATTTGCTGCAGCGAACGGTTGATCAACTGCTGAATATCGCGCGTCGAATGGCTGCTTTTTTGCGCCAGCAGCCCCACCTCTTTGGCCACGATGGCAAAGCCGCGGCCATGAACGCCGGCGTGCGCCGCCTCGATTGCCGCATTCAGCGCCAAAATATTGGTCTGGAACGCCACGCTGTCGATCAGCGCGACGATGCCGCGCATTTCGGCCGATTGGTTGACGATCCCTTGCATCGAAACATTGACGGTTTCCATCATCTGCTCACCGGCGCCGGCGCACTGCCGGGCCTGTTCGGTTCGTTGGCTGGCCTGCTGCGCATATTGGCCGTTTTCCTCCACCCGAGCCGCCAGCTGCTGCACGTGCTCAGTCGCCAACTGCAATTCGCCGTTCTGCTTCGCCGACTGCGCCGTCAACTGTCGATTGCCGTCCGCCAGCCGCCCGACGCCGTTCAGGATCCCGCTCGCCGCATCGCGCACCTCGCTGACCAGGCGCTGCAGGCCGCCCTGCATGTGGCCAATGCTGGTCTGCAGCTGGTGCATCTCGCGGTTGAATGCCCGCTCAGGCGGCAGCGGCCGCGAAAGATCGCCGGCGGCCAGCACGTTGAGGTGCGCGATTGCCCGCCGCAGCGGTGCGATCACCCAGCGAGAGACGCCGACCCACACCCCCACGGCGATCAGCGCCAGCGCGGCCAGCGCGCCGAGCGCAAAGGTCCTGGCTTGCTCCAGCGCCGCCAATTGCCGCACGTTGACATCATCGCCACGCCGTTCGTTCAGCGCCTGATAAGCGAGGTACTTCTCGTTAAAATCCGCCTGAAACGCCTGGATCGGCACGGCGAAAAACGCATCGATGCTGCTGCCCTGCAACCCTTGCGCCTGCTCTTTCAGGCCGTCATAGAACAGACGGTAGCTGTCTTTCAGGGCGCCCGCCGCCTCGGGCGCCTCCGCGCTCAGGCGCTCGAACTGGGCGAAGGCCTGCTCTGAGGCCTGCAGCGCCGCCAACGACTCATCCAGCAGGCTGTGCCAACTGCCGTCGGAGCCGGTGGCTTTGTCCTGCAGGTAGTAAATGCCCGCACGGTTCAGACTGTCGCTGGCCGTCAGCAGCGACAGTCTAGCGCGATCCATCGTCGCCTGCTGGCGATGCAAGCCATCGCCCGCCACCAGGTTAGCCTTGGCGTCGCGCAGAATATTAGAAATAAATACGGTGGAAAACAGTTGCAGCAGAGAAAATAGCGCGATAACGCAAATTACGCCGCTTAATAAGCCCATGCTCTTGCCGAAGCCAAACGCGCGCGGCAGCGCCGCCGCAGATTTTACCCTGCGGCCCAGTGTCAGTTTTATGTTCATGATTTTTAGTCAGTAATACCAGGATGCCGCGAGTCTAACGGGCATTGATGACACTAATATTTCAGCCTGCTGTGTGCCGCCCCCGCCGACCAAGACAACCGAATAATCGGTATTGCCCGTCAACTCTCATTTTTATTTCTTGACTTGTTTAATACCGGATTTATAGTTTTCCCATTAAAAAAGAAACAAAGTTTCATATATTAACCGGCGCTAAATTTAATATATGAAACGCTCGATAAAATCGTCTCAAATATAAAACTGATGAGCGTAAGCACCCTGTCCACAGGTGAAACTCGCTCGCCTTAATAAACAGTCTACTTTCTTCAGGGGCCTGGCATGCGCAAAATTTCGCTTTGTTTTTTCCTTATTTCACCAGTGAGTTATGCAACCGTCGCCGCAATACCCAACGACGTTGCCGCCACCGCGGCACCGGTAAAAAAAAGCCGCCCGGCATTTCCGCATATTCATTGGCAAAGCGAGGATAATAAAAAGAATATTGATATCGGTGGCGCACTGCGCGCCAATTATCGCTATGAAGACTGGCACAGCAGCAATTATCGGAATCCTCCGCATTTACGCTTTGACGCCTTTCGCATCGATGCCGCCGGCCAGGTAAACGACGCGTTTTTCGATAGCGGATTCTGGTTTCAGGATCGGCGCAAATACGCCATCGACCGCGCCTATGTCGGCTACCACCTGTCTGAGCATTCCGCCGTGCAGCTCGGCGCGCCGTTCAAACCGTTCGGCCTGATGCCCTACCCGCAGTTCGGCTGGTCGTACGGCATTCCGTTTTACCTCGGCTTTGGCGTCAACACCGGGCTGGGCGCCAAATACCAATACCAGCATGACGTTTGGGCCTTCGACGCCGCCTACTACCCGCGCATGATGCCGACCGGCGTGCGTTACGCCCCCGACGTCGCCAGCTACGACGATCTGAAAAACACCAACTACGCGTCACAGCACCTGCAGCGCAACGAAAAACGCGATCAGGTAAATCTGCGGCTGACGCGCACTTTCCATCAGGGCGGCTGGAACAATGAGCTCGGCGGTTCGCTGGCGGCCTCGCGGCTCTACAACCAGGCGACCGGCGATAACGGCAGCTTCTGGGCGGCAGGCTTACATACGCTGGTGAATTACGATCCCTGGCATCTGTCCGGCCAGGTGATCCGCTACGGTTACGACGCCAAAGGCCCGGCCGGGGCCAACAATTCGGTGATCCTGATGGGGGGCAACGGCCTGACGCCGGCCTATCTGATCCCGTCGCAGGCCACCACCGCCGCCATTAACCTGGCACGCGACGTCGACGTGCCCTGGGGGCCGGTGAAAAAGCTGCGGTTCTACAACGATTACAGCGTGCTCTGGAAGGACAGGCACGGCGGCTCCGACTCTAAAATGAACACGCTGGGGGTACAAGTGTTCGCCATGCCGGTGATGCTGTGGGTGGATCTGACCTGGGCGCAGAACGCCAACCCGTGGGGCGGCGTAGAAAATGCCACCGGTTGGACCGGCACCCAGTCCCCCGGCAGCAATAAATGGTATTTTCGCACCAACGTGAACATCGGTTACTACTTCTAAGCGCGGCGGGATCTACACTGAAGTATCGCCGCCAACCGGAGAAACCACGATGCTGAGCGCACAAACGCTGCATGTTACCATCAACCGCCCTTGTGACGAGGTGTATGCCTTTCTCAGCCAGCCGGAAAACTTCCCCTTGTGGGCCAAAGGGTTAGCCAACAGCTTGCGGCGAGAAGATGAAGACTGGGTGGCGGACACCCCACAGGGGCGGATCCGCATTCGCTTCAGCGCGCCAAATGCCTTCGGCGTGCTGGATCATTGGGTGATGCTGCCGGACGGCGGCGTGGTCTACGTGCCGCTGCGCGCGCTCGCCAACCGGCGCGGCACCGAGGTGATCTTCACCCTGTTCCGCCAGCCGGATATGGACGATGCGCTGTTCGCCCGCGACGCCGGGCTGGTGAACGCCGATCTGCAGGCGCTGAAGCATTACCTTGAGTCCAGCTAACCGCTTGTTGGAACATTTATTTCAATGAAAGACAGCAATTGCGCTCGGGAAAATAAATGTTTTTTTTAGATGTTGATATAAATATTCAATATAAATATCAATCAATGAATCAGGGCGCATCCATAATGAAATCTACCGTAGACGTTATACCAACAAATTAATACTCTCATTAGCGCTCGTCGTGTAACGGCAAGCATGTAACTCTATTTTCATTAATTAAGGAAGAATGATGAAGTTATCAAATCTGATGCTGCTCACAGCGATTTTAGCCACCACCGTTAGCCTCCCTCTCACCGTTAATGCTACCGAACGCCCGGCAGGCTACTGCTCAAGAATCTACTCACCGGTACCTTATATCACCAAAGAAGGTAAAACTATTCAGGCACCCAATGCTTGCGTAGCGAAATGGTGGGCAACCCAAGGGAAATAACGCGTAAGTCAGACTCGTTGCATTAAATATTGGGTCAGAGATTCTCTGGCCCAATATTTCCCGCTTAAATCATTACCCCTTGACCGACGACACCACGTTAAGCGGCTGGGCATCCGGCAGAATATTCATGTGCTCCAGCACCTGGGCCATGATCTTGCCGAACACCGGCCCGGCCACCGAACCGCCGAAGTGCTTGCCGGCTTTCGGGTTGTTGACCATCACCACCAGCGCCACCTGCGGATCGCTGGCCGGCGCCACGCCGGCGGTGTAGTTGATGTAGCCGCCGTCGTATTTGCCGCTCGGGCCCATTTTCTCGGCGGTACCGGTTTTGATCGCCAGCCGGTAACCCGGCACCGCGGCGCTCACCCCGCTGCCGCCCGGCAAGGCGTCGCTCTCCATCATATGCACCACGGATCGTACCGTATCCGCCGGCAGAATACGCTGCCCCATCACCGGCGGCGTCACCTTGGTGATCGACAGCGGCCGATAAATGCCGAAGGAACCGATAGCGGCGTACTCGCGCGCCATCTGCAGCGGCGTCACGCGCAGCCCATAGCCGAAGGAGAAGGTAGCGCGTTCGATATCGGCCCAACGTTCACGATGCTGCGGCAGATAGCCGCTGCTCTCGTTGCCGATGCCAAGCTCGGTCGGCCGCCCCAGGCCAAAACTGCGATAGACCGCAGGCAGCACCGTGGCCGGCAGCGCCAGCGCAATGTGCGATACCGCGATGTCGCTCGATTTTTGCAGCACGCCGGTGATGGTCAACTTCGACCAGTGGCCGACGTCTTTGATCAGGTGACCGTTCACCCGATACGGCGTGGTGTCCAGCACCGTATCCGGCCGGATCAGCTTATGCTCCAGCCCCACCATCACCACCACCGGTTTCACCGTCGAGCCCGGTTCGAAGCTGTCGCTGCTGCACACGTTGCGAATGTCTTTCGCCGGGGTGCTGCCATAGTTGTTCGGGTTGAACGACGGATAGCTGGCCATGCCGAGGATCTCGCCGGTGTCGATCTTGACCAGCACCGCACAGCCGGAGTCGGCCTGGTTGGCCACCACGCCGTCGCGGATCTGCGCATAGAGCACATACTGAATAAATTTGTCGATGCTGAGCGTCACGTTCGGCGGCGGCACCGGATCCACGCTTTTTAGCACGCCGATCACCGCGCCGCTGCCGTCCTTCTGATAGACCCGCAGGCCGTTTTTGCCCTGCAACAGCGGGTTGAAGCCCAGCTCGATGCCCTCCAGCCCCTGATTGTCCTGGCCGACGATGCCGATCAGCCCGGCGGCGTCCTGGCCCATCGGATAAAAGCGGCTGAAATCCTGCTCGGTGCTGACGCCGGTCAGATGCAGTTTGCTGATGTAGGCGGCGTTGTCGTCCTCCACCTTGCGCGCCAGATAGACGAAACGCTTGTGCGCGTTGCTCTGGATCAGATGCTGCACGTCCGCCAGCGGGATCTTCAGCACGTTGGCCATGCTCTGCCAGCGCTCGTTGCCGGTGTCGGTCTGGGTATCGAGAATGTGTTTCGGATCCAGCACGATGTCTTTGGACGATACGCTGACCGCCAGCGCCTCATCGTTGCGATCGGTGATCATGGCGCGGTTGGTCGGCACCACCTGGGTGCGGATCGAGCGCTGGTCAGCTTGATCCGCCAACTGCTGGTGCTCCAGCAGCTGCAGGTAGCCGACCCTGAACGCCAACAGAAAAAAACAGACCAGCATGCCGGCGCAAATCCAGCCGAAACGAACTGTGGAATAGGTTTTACCGCTTTTTTTGGTCGATGGCGCCACTGTTGTGTTAACCCTGCGTTTTTATTCGGTTTATGGTGTTATTTCAGTCTACCTTGCCGGAAATGGTCAGGAGATTGCAGTTTGTAAGAAAGTAAAAACAAACCGCATCACCGCTGCACATCCGCACTGTCGTTTAACTGCGGTTTACTTTGCGCCGGATCGCCGGGCTGCGGCGCGTTGGCCGGGTCAAAAATGTGGTCGAGGATCGCGCGGGCGGTCGGCCCCGCCACCACGCCGTCGCCGCCGCCGTTTTCCAGGATCAGCGCCATCGCCACCCGGGGGTTTTTGTAAGGCGCGAACAGCGTATAGAAGATGTGATCGCGCAGCCGCACCGGGATCATTTTGGCGTTGTAAGTCTGGTTTTGCTTCAGGCTGAACACCTGCGAGGTGCCGGATTTGGCGGCGATCTGGTATGGCGCGGTGTGGAACAGCTTGTAACCGGTGCCGTTCGGCAAGTTGGCCATGCCGTACATACCGTTACGCACGATGCCCCAGTAAGGCGAGTGGGGATCGCCGATCTGCGCCGCTTGCGCCGGCGGCTGGTAGCGCGTCACCCGGTTGCCCTGCTGCAACGAATACAGCAGGTGCGGCGTTTTCACCTGGCCGTTGTTGATCAGCGTGGTCAGCGCTTTTACCATCTGGATCGGCGTCGCCACCCAATACCCCTGGCCGATGCCCACCGAAACCGTATCCCCCTGATACCAGCCCTTTTTGTGCACCTTCAGCTTCCAGTCGCGGCTCGGCAGCACGCCGCGGTACTCTTCGTTCAGATCGATGCCGGTGGACTGGCCGTAGCCGAACTGGCTCAGCCAGTGGTGGATACGGTCGATACCCATCTCATACGCCACCTGATAAAAGAAGGTGTCGGCGGATTCCTCGATCGCTTTGGTGACGTTGAGCATGCCGTGGCCGGTTTTCAGCCAGTCGCGATAGCGGCGTTCGGTGCCGGGCAGCGTCCAGGTCGGCGCGCCGAAAAAGGTGGTGGTGGGTGTGATCACCCCGGCGAACAGCGCCGAAACGGCCATGTAGGGCTTCACCGTCGACGCCGGCGGGTACAAGCCCTGAGTGACGCGATTGATCAGCGGCAAATCCGGGTTGGTCAGCAAGGTCTTATAGGCCTGATAGCCGATGCCTTTGACGAAAGGATTGGGATCGTAGCTGGGGCTGGAGACCATCGCCAGGATGCCGCCGTCCCGTGGATCTTCCACCACCACCGCGGCGCGCTGCCCCTTCAGCACCGATTCGATGTACTGCTGCAGCGGTAAATCCAGCGTCAGGTAGATGTTCTTGCCGGCCTTCGGCGGCTGCTCCTTCAACAGGCGGATCACCCGCCCGTGGTTATCCACCTCCACCTCCTGATAGCCGGTGGTGCCGTGCAGTTCGGACTCGTAATAGGCCTCGATGCCCTGTTTGCCAATGTTGCGGTCGGCGGCATAGTTCTCGCTCAGCCCGGCCTTGTCCAGGCGTTTGAGATCGTTGTCGTTGATCTTCGACACATAGCCCAGCACGTGCGCCAGTTGGGCGCCGTAAGGATATTCACGCTGTTGATAGGTATCGATCGTCACCCCGTCGAAACGGTATTGATTGACGGCAAAGCGCGCCACCTCGGTGTCGCTCAGCCCGGCTTTGAGCGTCACCGGTTTGTAGCGGCTGTTGTGGTGCATGTCGTCGCGAAACGCGCTGATGTCCTCCGGCGTCAAGTCGACGATCGGCGTCAGCGCCTGCAGCAGCGCCGCCATGTCGCTGATTTTGCTGGGCGTGACCTCGATACGATACAGTGTCACGTTTCGCACCAGCGGAATGCCGTTGCGATCGAAGATCAGCCCGCGGCTGGGGGCGATCGGCAGCATCTTGATGTCGTTCTGGTTGGAACGCGTCTGGTAAAAGCCGTGCTGGCGGATTTGCAACCGGTAGAGATTGACGATCAGCACGCCGAAACAGACCACCACCAGTGCCAGCGCTACGCCGGCCCGGCGGATAAACAGCCTCTCTTCCGCAGAGTGGTCGCGAATTTTTTCTTTTAACAGGGCCATGCGGTGCCGATACCTTTTGCGTCACATTTCCCCGCAAAATCAGGGAACTGAAAAGCCGGCAAGCATAGCGTTATCGGGCGCACCGCCCCATGAAAAGGTTGCTAATGAAATGGCATAACTGTTTCAGCATATTGGAATGTTACCGTCGGCGTTTTTTTCACCGCGCTTCCCATTGAGCCGCCGTTCGCCCCAATGCTACAATGTGATCTTAATCACACTATTCCCGATATTCCCCCGCATTTCCCTGTCGGCGCCCTGCCGGATGCGGCTTTTTGTTACATAGGATCGAGTTCGATGAGTACCATTGCCACCGGTTTAGTCATGATGCGCTGGGAGTTGCTGAGCGCCGTGATGATGTTCTTCGCCAGCCAGTTAAACGTCGTTTGCCGTAAGACCAGCCGTAACGGCATGGCGTTCATGTTCAGCAGCCTGGGCCTGTTTACCGCCTGCTGGTTCGTGATGGGCCTGATGGGCATCCACCTTACCCTAGAAGCCTTCACCCAATTCTGGTCTTCGGCCTGGGATCGCTACGTGGACGTGGTCAGCACCATGCCGGTCGATTGGCCGATGCCGTAATCTCGCCGCAGGGGCGGCGCACCGGCCGCCCAGCGATTATTCCGTTTCCGTTGGCGCCGCCGCCGCCAGCCGCGCCATCAAGGCCCCCGCCTCAATCAACAGCGCCTGCTCCCGCTCCATTAAACAGCTCTCCATCGCCGCCAGCAGCCACGCCTCGCGTCGGCTGCGGCTTTGCTGCAGCAGGCCCAGCCCGGCGGGCGTCAGGCGCACCCGCACCCGGCGTTTGTCTTCGGCGTCCGGCGTGCGCACCAGCAAGCCATCGGCCTCCAGCTCACGCAACGCGGCCGCCAGGTTAGAGGAACGCATGCGCTCCGATTCCGCCAGCAGCGACGGCGTCGCCTCGCCGCCGTGGCGATCGATAGCCCCCAACAGCATCAGTTGGGCCCAGGATTTTTCGTCGCTGCGCGATTCGCGCCGTAAACGGCGCACCAGCGACATTAACTGCGTGCGCAGCAGCGTCACGTCTTCAGGATGATCTTTCTTCATTGGCATCAATCTAGCGTTCAGTTTATCCCTGCTTTCACACCGCCGGATCGCGCGGTGCCCTTCCTGGCTACCGCGCCGCTCTGGCTTAACCTAGTTACCTATGATAATATAGCTATTAATATATAGCAAAAAAGACACTGCATCGGCAGGGTTACGTTTGCTCACGCATTTGCCCCTCGCCGATTAATTTGCAGTGTTATTATTATTTTGCTTAATAAATCCCTCCTTATTCAACGTGGTACGGTAAGCCGATGGAAGCGTGGAAAGTCAATCTGATCTCGGTCTGGCTCGGGTGTTTCTTCACCGGGCTGGCGATGAGCCAAATCCTCCCTTTTCTGCCGCTGTACGTCGAACAGCTCGGCGTCAGCGATCACCAATCCCTCAGCCTGTGGTCCGGGCTGGTGTTCAGCGGCACCTTTTTGGTCTCGGCGGTAGTCTCACCGCTGTGGGGCAGCCTGGCCGACCGCAAAGGCCGCAAGCTGATGCTGCTGCGCGCTTCGCTGGGCATGGCGATCGTCATCGCGCTGCAGGGGCTGGCCACCAACGTCTGGCAGCTGTTCGCGCTGCGCGCCCTGATGGGGCTGACGTCCGGCTATATTCCCAACGCCATGGCGCTGGTCGCCTCGCAGGCGCCGCGCGATAAAAGCGGCTGGGCGCTGGGCACGCTCTCTACCGGGCAGATCTCCGGCGTGATCGCCGGGCCGCTCTTGGGCGGGCTGATGGCCGATCATCTGGGGCTGCGGGTGGTATTTTTCGTCACCGCCGGGCTGATGTTCGTCAGCTTCCTGGTGACGCTGTTCCTGATTAAAGAGCGGCGCATCACGGTGAAAAAAGCGGATCAGCTGAGCGGCAAGGCGGTATTCCGTTCGCTGCCCTATCCGACGCTGATCGTCACGCTGTTCGTTTGTACCCTGATGATCCAGCTGGCCAACTCGTCCATCAGCCCGATCCTGACACTGTTCATCCGCGAGCTGTCCGGCGACGTCAGCAATATTGCCTTTGTCAGCGGCATGATCGCCGCCGTGCCCGGCATTGCGGCGCTGATCTCGGCACCGCGCCTCGGGCGCCTCGGCGATCGCATCGGCACCGCGCGCATCCTGATCGCCGCGCTGCTGTTCACCACCGGGCTGTTCGCCGTGATGGCCTGGGTCAATACGCCGCTGCAGCTGGGCCTTCTGCGCTTCCTGCTCGGCTTCGCCGACGGCGCGCTGATGCCGGCGGTGCAGGCGCTGCTGCTGAGGTATTCCTCCGATCAGGTGACCGGGCGCATCTTCGGCTATAACCAATCCTTTATGTACCTGGGCAACGTGGTTGGCCCGCTGCTGGGTTCGGGCATTTCGGCGATGATGGGGTTCCGCTGGGTGTTCGCGGTGACGGCGGTGTTGGTGCTTTGCAATGCGCTGCAGCTGCGCCATCAGTTCAAAAAAGTGGAGAGTCAACGCGCGGGATAACGGGAAATGCGGGGAAACGCCTCAAGCAGTGGTGGGACAATGACGCCCATCAACCGTGCCACCACTACCAAAGGCGGCCGTAGCCTACTCGACGCGGCGGTCATTTAATATTTATGTAAGTAAATAAAGTGTTGCGGGCGTGTTGAGGGCCGCCGCAGCGGCCCTTGCGGATCAGAACATGGTATTGTCGTTGGCCGATTTTTCCGGCACATCCTGATTGACGTCCCAATGCTCGGTGATTTTCCCCTGATCGTTCACCCGATAAATATCCACGCTGGCGGTGCCGCGATCCTGCGGGTTATTTTGGTATTTGACGTGAACATAGACCAGATCGCCGTTGACCGCACTGCGGTATATTTTGGCGCTGTACTGCGGATTGTCCTTAAAGGTCTGGCTGAAAAAATCCAGGAACGGCTTGATGCCGTCGCCGACGAACGGGTTATGCTGCTTGTAGTTTTCCACAATCAGCCTCTGCGCCACGCCGATGTCGTGGCGGTTGAAGAAGCCCGCGTACAGATCTTCCACCACCTTCAGCTTCTGCTGGGCATGATGATAACCGCCTTTGCCGGCCGATTTGTAAGACGCCGCCTGATCCGTTGACAGCGCCGGGTAACTCGCCAGCAAGCCGCCGACGATCGCACAGGTGATCAATGCCTTTTTCATAACTGCTCCTTATTTTCCTGAGTGACCTACGATTTTCAGCTGCCCTTTCAGATGGGTGAAGCTGCCGTCCTTGGCGGCGATGTTGGTGTACACCTCGCCGCGCTCAAAGTCCTCGATATGCGTCACGTTGTCGCCGGACTGCGGTTCGTGCCAATAAACCATGTAAACCTTCGGCCGAATCTCCACTGCGGTGTACTGCACCGTATCGGTGATGCCCTGCGACGCCTCGCCGATGCCGGTGAAGGTCATGGTCTTGTCATCGGTAAAATCCAGCTTGAAGGCGAAATCGCCGAAGGTCACCTGCACCACTTTACCGACCGCAATGAACTGCCCGTGTTTTTCCGTCATCGTTGCCGCCTTACTGTTAGTCAGGGAGGGTTGCGCCGCCGTAGCGGCGGGCAATGCCAGGGGGAAAGTCAGGGCTATCGCCAGCGCGATGCCCGTTCGCTTCACTGTTTTCATCGTTCCTTCTCCTTTCCGTGGTTGAAAACGAGAATCATTATTATTTCTTAACGATTGGCAGAAATATAAGAATAATCTCTATTCCTATCAGGCACCTGGCGGCAAAAAAAGACGGGGGAAAATCGCCGTAAAATGGCATGGCAATAGCGCGTTCTGGCCATTGGTTTTTACGCAATGAACGGAATTTCTGCTTACAGGAAGGGAAACCACTCGGGGATTTGATGGGTCTATAGCGCAGACCGCTTTAAGCTAATGCGTATTTGTTCTTAAGCCGCCCACCGCCGGCAGGCGTTGGCGAACGGCGTGGCGTTTACCGCAGCCAGGGCGTATAGGTGACGCCGACCAGCAAGCCTTCCGGGCTAAGCAAACGGGTAACGCTCTGCCCCCACGGCTCTTGGCGATTGGCGACCAACAGCCGATAACCGCGATCGACCAGCCCCTGGGTGGCGGCCGCCATGTCGGCCACGTCAAACTCGATCCATGCCTGCGGCACCGCGAGATCCGCCGGCCAGCGATCGCCGCCAAAACAGGACTGCGCCGCCTGCGCCAGCGGCCACAGGGCAAAATGCTTCACCCCGTCCAGCGCGCCTTGCTCCGACAGCAGATAGGTTTCGTTGCCCGGCATCGGCTTTAGCGGCAGCCCCAGTGCCTCGACATAAAACGCCTTGCTCTCGTCGCTCTCACGCGTGATGGGCCCGAATCCGGCGACAAACAACACGCCCAGCCCGGCAAACTGTTGATCCATGCTGCACTCCCTTTCGGTTAGCGCCCCAGCCGCACCTGCAGCGGAGCAAATCCATAGGCCGCCTTGAAGCGGTTGCTGAAATGGCTGGCGGAACTGAAGCCGCACGCCAGCGCGATCTCGGTGATCGGCTGTTGGCTATGCCGCAACAGCTGTTCCGCCCGCTGCAGCCGGGCGCGCATCACGAACTGGTGCGGCGCCAGGCCGGTGGCGTGCTTGAACATGCGGGCGAAATGGTATTCGCTCAACCCGGCCTGCGCCGCCAGATCCGCCAACAGCAAAGGCCGATCGAGGTGGCTTGCGATATATTCCCGCACCCGCCTGGCTACCGCAGGCGCCAGGCCGCCGCGCACCGGCGGCAGCTTCCACTGCAGCTGGCTGTAACGTTGGATCAGGTGTGACATCAGCAGGTTCGACGCGCTGCTGAGCGCCAGCAGATTGGCGCTGTCCCGCCAGTCGCAGTTGAGCAAAAACTGGCGGTACAGCAGCGTGATCTGCGGATCTTCGCCGAAGCTGCGCGGCTCCACGTTGATCGCCACCGGGCTGCGATCCCAGGTCTGCTCCGCCAGCTGCCGCAGATGCCCATCGGTGCAATACAGGTGCACGAACGACAAATCGCTGCGCACATCCCAGGTGGAGGCGTATTGGCGCGGCATGATGCAGAACCGATCCGGCCCGCCGCCGTTGCGCCAGCCGCCCGGCACCTGCTGATAGCACTCATAGCCGTCGGCGACGTACAGGCTCAGGGTATGGTGGTCGGCGCTTTCCTGCGTGACGCGATCGTTGCAGTTGGACCAGGCGGCCAGCTCCACGCCGGTGCCCAGCAGCACGCTGCCGTGCAGCCGCGCCTTGTGCTCACGCAGTGTTTCAAACGCCTGATAGTTGGACATCGCCGGCCCCGTTGTTCGACATGCCGACAGTGTAAAGAGTGGCGCCGCCGCATACCAGCCGCCGCCCCGCGCTTTTGGCAAAAAAAGCGCAAGAATATGCAACTGGGCGCAAAGCGCTGCAAGCGCCGCCGCGTGCCAAAGCGGATACTGCGCCATCGGTTTTTTCGGAGTAACAAATAGAATGAATGCGCTGTTGTACCTCGCCGTGGTGCTGATTTGGGGCACCACCTGGATTGCGATCACCCTGCAACAGGAAGGGCCGGTGGCCATTCCCGTATCGATCGCTTACCGCTTCGCCATTTCCGCCGCGGTGATGTTCGCCGTGCTGCTGCTAACGCGCCGCCTGCGCCGCCTCGCTCCGCGCGATCATCTGTTCTGCGTGCTGCAGGGCTGCTGCGTGTTCGGCTTCAACTTCTTCTGCTTCTACCATGCGGCGGCCTACATCAGCAGCGCGCTGGAATCGGTGATCTTCTCGATGGCGGTACTGTTCAACGCCCTCAACAGCCTGCTGTTTTTCCGCCAGCGCCCCAGCCCCAACCTGCTGCCGGCGGCGCTGCTGGGGTTGACCGGCATCGTGGCGCTGTTTTGGCAAGATCTGGCCGCCACCCGCATGGCGCCGGAGCTGCTCAAAGGCATCGGCCTGAGCGCGCTCGGCACCTACGGCTTCTCGCTGGGCAACATGATCAGCACGCGCCATCAGCGCCGCGGGCTGGATATCTTTTCCACCAACACCTACGCCATGACCTACGGCGCGCTGTTGATGGCGCTGATCGCCTTGGCGCAGGGCGCCTCGTTCCAGATGGAACACAGCAGCCGCTATATCGGCTCCCTGCTGTACCTGGCGATTTTCGGATCGGTGATCGCCTTCGCCGCTTACTTCAGCCTGCTCGGCCGCATCGGCGCCGGCGCGGCGGCCTACAGCACCCTGCTGTTCCCGCTGGTGGCGCTGACCATCTCAACGATCTACGAAGGCTATCAGTGGCACTTCAACGCCGTGCTGGGCCTGTGCCTGATCCTGCTGGGCAACCTGGTGATGTTCGCCAAGCCGGGGCTGAAATGGCGACGGGCGGGTATCTCAAAACAAAACTCAACCCTTTGAAGCCATTGGCGAATATCGTTATCATCAGGTTTTGTTGATAACGGATGATGGCCAATGCTCAGAAGTGATGATGTGACACCCCGCGCCTACAAACAGGTGGACGTGTTTACCCGTACGCCGCTGCAGGGCAACCCCGTGGCGGTGGTACTGGAGGCCGAGGGGCTGAGCAGCGCGCAGATGCTGGCATTGGCCCGTTGGACCAACCTTTCGGAAACCACCTTTGTACTTAAACCGACGCACCCGGCGGCGGATTATAAGGTGCGCATTTTCACCACCGAAAAAGAGCTGCCCTTCGCCGGCCACCCAACGCTGGGCACCGCCCACGCCCTGCTGGAAGCCGGATTGACGCCCAAACGGCCTGGAACGGTGATGCAGGAATGCGGCGTCGGCCTGGTGGCGGTCAATATCCAGCCGGAAGGCATATTGGCGTTCGCCGCACCCGAAGTTGAGTTTCGCCCAATGGCGGCTGAGGAAACAGAACGGCTGATGGCCGCTTTACGGCCCGCGGTGATTGAAGGAGGTCCCCTGCCGGTGATTGCCGAGATGGGCATTCGCTGGCTGATGGTGCGCCTGCCGGACGCACCATCCTGCCTGGCGGTAACGCCGGATCAGGCCACGATTAAACGCCTGCAAACGGCGTGTGATGTGGATGGCGTGGTGATCTATGGCGCCTGCTCCGCAACCGAACCGGCCGATTACGAAATGCGCGCGTTTATGGTGGAATGCGGCGTTTTGATTGAAGATCCGGTGACCGGCAGCGCCAACGCCTGTCTGGCGCGCTTGCTGCAGGCCAGCCGCTTCCCCGACGGCGGCCAGACCGCACAGGGCTACCAGGTGCGCCAGGGCACCCAACTGAAGCGAGATGGCCGCGTGAGCGTGCGTTTTATTGACGGCGAACCCTGGATCGGCGGGCACTGTCGCACCCTGATTAATGGTACATTGGGTATTTAGTTTGGGGGATGTAGGATAAGGAAGGCGTTGGACATTTGGAGGGATGTTTGACCCTATCGGATCGCGATTCATGAATTGCTAAAAACAAAGCTTTCCTCTGACAAGTTATGTTCTTTCCTATGTTGCACTTCCCAGGCAAAGTAGCCATCAGGCTGTTTGGATTCTACACCTTTCAGCCAATACTGTTCACCATAAGCTATCTTTTTCAAACATGTTAATAATTACCCGCCTAAGCTATAAATTGTATCACTTACTTCCAATAACGCACTGTTCAAATTAGTGTGAATTTGAAAACCATTACTTCCAACGGAAGCCAGAAACCATTAATTTACGGGCTTATCACTTACAACGAAAATAATAATATCATTAAAGTTTAAAACCCACAGACATAGTAAATGTCGGGGCAGGCATTAATCCACCGACCTTACCATGAAAATAATTACATACGTAAATTGTAAAGATTTTTTCCTTCTTCATCCATATCCAGACTGCCAAGCGCACCTAGGTCTAAGCTATATATCTTATCACTACCATCACTTAGGTTTATAAAATAACCCAAATCACCATCCTGCCCTATCAATAAAAACTCAGGTACCGAGTCTTGAATAGCATATGTATCATTACGCTCAACTAGATCTTTATAATTAAAGATATAGATGGCCTCTCCATTTTTCTTTGTGAATTCATATGCGTCAGAATCACCCACTTCCTCCGATAAAAATTTCTTATATAACACAGGGAATTTACACCCCATATCACTCTCTATTTTACCGAGCACTTTTAAAACATCATCTTTATTCACAAAAACCTCCGCATGAAAAATAAAGTCTAGATATCAGCCGCGTCGGTCACTTCCAGCGGCGCGCTGTTCAGATCGGTGTGATACCAGTAAATATCTGCCGAGCGGCTGTCGCCCGCCTGCTCCAGCGCCGCCAGTGGGCTCCACGGGCTGGCCGGATCGTAGCTCCAGCTGCGGCGGCTGCCGTCGTCGCGCTGCTCCTGCAGCAACCGGTAGCCCTGCCACAGGAAGCATGTAAATAACTGAAGTCGCCCTGCCAATTAAGAATCACCTTAATATCCTAGCGAGGATATATAACGACCTTTCCCTTTGCCCGGTGTAGCGCAACGGCTGCTGGTATTGCGCGCCCTGCCGCTTCGCCGCGCCGGCCACCGTCTGGCCCTGCAGCTTGCCGAAGGTGTCGTATTGCCCGGACCAGCACAGGTTGCCCGCCGCGTCGGTAACCTCCAGCGGTGCGCTGTTCAGATCGGTGTGATACCAGTAAATATCTGCCGAGCGGCTGTCGCCCGCCTGCTCCAGCGCCGCCAGCGGGCTCCACGGGCTGGCCGGATCGTAGCTCCACTGCGGCGGCTGCCGTCGTCGCGCTGTTCTTGCAGCAACCGGTAGCCCTGCCACAGGAAACGGGTCGTCTGTTCGGTTTTGCCCTTGTAGCGCACCGCCTTGCGGCTGCGGCGGCCCAGCGCGTCGTAATGATACTGCGCCTCGAATTCGCCCTGCGGGCCGCGGCCGTGCGCCTGCACCTGCCGGTTGTCGGCGATCTGCACCAATGGCAGGTACGCGTTGATGTCGTTCTGTGGGTGTAGGTAAAAACACCCAGAGGACCAGTTTCGTTATTGCTCTTTTATTTTATTTTTAAAGAGCATAAATATATTCAAAAATCTAAAACGACTTTCTTTACCCCTGATATATCAGGTTCTTCCTTATCAATTTCAAGGCGGAAAATGAAATCTTTCAAATCGTAAGCAGCTAGTGACAACCCTGATATTACTTGATTTTCATCATATAAAGGGTCTGCCTCATGATCCCAGAACCAGATTTGTCCAACCATTTTCCCCGTTAGGCAAAGACATATTTGATTACCACCATCTGATGATGCTATGGGTAACCATTGGCTCCCAAGATCATCGTTATACATTTCAATGAACTCAAAGACATCCCCCTCTCCCTCTGAATTACTTAATCCATAGAAATACTCCAGTGAATCATATCCATCTTTACTTGCCCAAGGAGAGGCTTCAACTCCTTTATAAACGATTAAAGAGTCAAACTCAGCTCCCTGGCTAAAGTTAACCAAAAAATCACAATATTCACTCGGTAAAGCACCAGAGTAATTTTCAAGTTTCTTGAATAAAGGGTTATCTACCCCATTCGATAGTTTACTCAGAGCAGCACCAAGTTTTTCTAGCTTTTTCAACATTTTTTTCCATTCCTCATATCTGATGCAGAGCCTATATGTGGTACATTTCCATGCAACCCACGAGGTACCAATATTATCTCTGTATTACTAAGATGGTATGGAGTTAGTTTATTTTTACGCAATAATTTTTGGGCAGCACTTTACGTAATGCCCTTCTCTTTAGCTATTGCTTTGTATACTTTAGGGAAATCTTTTTCAGTGCCATCCAGAACACCATTTTCAAAAGTTATGCTTCCTTTTGACCATGGAGAAAAATCTGGCCGCCCATTAGAGAATGGTATTGGCTGATTATTTGTAACGGCATTTACCGCTGGCTTATAAGAATACCAATTACTTTCACCAGGAACGCCATCCCAATGGCCATTTGTCCTCGGAATTCGAGTTCCAGATAACCCAAACGGATCCACCCACATCAGCGGGTTCGGCGCATACTGATAAAGGTTCAACCCGCCGCGTAACCCTATCGGATCCTGCGTGGTGAAACGCCCCACCTCGGGTTCGTAGTAGCGGAACAGGTTGTAGTGCAGGCCGCTTTCGTCGTCCTGATATTGCCCGGCGTAGCGCAGCGGCTGCTGGTATTGCGCACCCTGCCGCTTCGCCGCGCCGGCCACCGTCTGGCCCTGCAGCTTGCCGAAGGTGTCGTATTGCCCGGACCAGCACAGGTTGCCCGCCGCGTCGGTCACTTCCAGCGGCGCGCTGTTCAGATCGGTGTGATACCAGTAGATATCCGCCGAGCGGCTGTCGCCCGCCTGCTCCAGCGCCGCCAGCGGGCTCCACGGGCTGGCCGGATCGTAGCTCCAGCTGCGGCGGCCCAGCGCATCGTAATGATACTGCGCCTCGAACTCGCCCTGCGGGCCGCGGCCATGCGCCTGCACCAGCCGGTTGTCGGCGATCGGCACCAACGGCAGGTGTGCGAGGATGTCGTTTTGCAGACTTATTAAACCAATTCATTCTTATTTTTAAAGAACGCCTCGCTGAACCTAATTTTTTAGCATTAAATTATATTGTTTATCCCTCTCCTTCTCACAAGCCATTTTCATTTGAAATTAGACGCTTCCATTTATCAAGACATCCCTCAAACTCATCTATACTCGAGACAATCATAGACTCCTCGGTGTACTCATTAAAAATCCCCACACCATTAGGTTTAATAGTTATAGTATGAGAGTTCCCCGTCCCCTCCCAAAATGGCAGAGTTCCAGAGCTTACAAGTTTACAAGCCTCAATAAACTCATTGACACCATAGACACTTCTTTGGATATCATCCTTTAAAAAGTCAATCAGTATCCTAAAATCACCATCAGCTTCTATAGATGGATAACCGTCATCACAGATAAAAAACCTCATGACAATCCTCCATGTTCTTTATTTCCTCATTCAATTCCCGCACACTCAGCAATCAAACTATCACCATTTCCTCAGGTTTTAGCACATTGACCTTCAGTCGGAATCCAGCACTTGAATCTATGACAACCGTTGAATCATGTAAAATGGTTGCAGAAACGAAGGGGTTGGAGTTTTCCGAGTAAATAACCCAAATTAGTTTTTCTTCGCGATCCAAATAAGCGATAAAACCTTCTGAACCATAACTCCCCTCCCCTAAGCATAAGTATCCACCACAACTCAAATCAATTTTTTTTATTACATCAATAGTAGTAATCTCATCTTTATTTTTTTCATAGAACTCACAAAAATCGAAACATCCCGATTTAGATACTTTAGGCGTGGGGTAGGATATGATATCGATCAGCTCAGCCCTACCATCTGAAAAATAAAGAGCATTTTTAATCGGTAATTCACCAGCTTCCCACAGTTCAGTAATTACATTCTTCATTTTTATGGACACCTCTTAGGTCGGCTATTGAGCCCTTTATCCGGAACCACACCGCCAGCTTTAACATTTCTGCGGTCTTTGAAACGCTCTTGGAATTTTTGCTGCCATGTTTTTCCTGTCGTAGATGAAGGATGAACAGCATTAGGGTCAACACGTTGAACAGCAACTTTTTCTACACCTGCTTCCAAAGCAGCATCTAACCTTCTATTATCATATGTGACTAATTGGCCATCAACCTCTAATACATTTAGAGGAGAACGCCCCCAATCCCACTCTCCTTTTTTCATGATCTCGGCATAATCATTTGCAGATATTGTTCTCTGTGAGAAATTGATATCTGATGGATTAACCCATTCAATACTCAACCCAAACGGATCCACCCACATCAGCGGGTTCGGCGCATACTGATACAGGTTCAACCCACCGCGTAACCCTATCGGATCCTGCGTGGTAAAACGCCCCACCTCGGGTTCGTAGTAGCGGAACAGGTTGTAGTGCAGGCCGCTTTCGTCGTCCTGATATTGCCCGGCGTAGCGCAGCGGCTGCTGGTATTGCGCACCCTGCCGCTGCGCTGCGCCGTCTACCGTCTGGCCCTGCAGCTTGCCGAAGGTGTCGTATTGCCCGGACCAGCACAGGTTGCCCGCCGCGTCGGTCACCTCCAGCGGTGCGCTGTTCAGATCGGTGTGATACCAGTAAATATCCGCCGAGCGGCTGTCGCCCGCCTGCTCCAGCGCCGCCAGCGGGCTCCACGGGCTGGCCGGATCGTAGCTCCAGCTGCGGCGGCTGCCGTCGTCGCGCTGCTCCTGCAACAACCGGTAACCCTGCCACAGGAAACGGGTCGTCTGTTCGGTTTTACCCTTGTAGCGCACCGCCTTGCGGCTGCGGCGGCCCAGCGCGTCGTAATGGTACTGCGCCTCGAACTCGCCCTGCGGGCCGCGGCCGTGCGCCTGCACCAGCCGGTTGTCGGCGTCGTAGCGGTAGTGCTGTTCGTACAGGCCGTTGCGCCGGCTGATCAGGTTGCCCCAGGCGTCGTAACGGTAAAACAGTTTTTGCCAGTGCGTCAGCCGGTTATCGGCGATCGGCGCCAGCGGCAGGTGCGCGTCGATGTCGCTCTGCGGGCTGCGTTCGCCCAGCAGGTTATCCGCCAGATCGTACACCAGCCGCGCGCCCGGTTTGCCCTGATTGGGCTCGCGGTGTTGCAGCAGGCGGCCTTCGGCGTCGTAACCGTAGTGCACTTCGCCGCGCAGCGCGTCGCTCACTCCGGCCAGCTCGCCGCGGCCGGTATAGCGATAAGCGCGCCACAGCACGCCGTCTTCCGGCCGGGTCAGTTTGTCGTGGCCGAAGGCGCTGCTCTGCCAGCTGCGGCGGCCCATGGCGTCGTAACGCCGCTGCTGCTGCAGCGCACCCTGGCTGCGGCCGGTTTCCCGGTGCAGGCGATCGCGGGTGAATTCGCTCACCACCTGCTGGTTGAATTTAATGGCGCTGGCGTGGCCGGAGCCGTAATACAGCCACTGCAGGCGATCGCCCTGCGGCAGCGTCAGCGTCTGCAGGTTGGCCAACGCATCCCACTGGTATTGCAGCTCGCCATTCACGCCCTGCTCGCCGAGCAGCCGCCCGGCGGCGTCATAGCGCATCTGCACGCTGTCCGGCTCGATGCCCAGCGCCGCGCCGCTCGCCGTCGGCAGGCGGTTCAGCTCGCGCAGCCGCCCCATGGCGTCGAAGCGGTAATGCCATTCCGCGCTGGCGTTGCCGCGCCAGACCAGCTGCCCGGCCTCGTCGAAGCGGAAGCGCTGTTCGCGCTGCGTCAGCTCACCCGCGCTGCCCGGCAGGCCGACCTCGCGGTGCTCCTCCAGCAGCCCGGCCGCGCCGTAGCAATAATAGTGGCGAGTGTCGTCCGGGCGCTCTTCGGCCAGCACGCGGCCCACCGCATCGTAGCTGAAGCGGTATTCGCCGCCGTTGCCGTTCTCCAGCCGCGTCAGCCAGCCCTGCGGGCTGTAGTGATAGCGCCGGGTGCGGTTAATGCGATCGGTGATGCTGACCGGCAGCCCCAGGGCGTTGTACTGCCAGCGGGTCAGGCTGCCCAGCGCGTCCTGATGTTCTGCCAGCTGGCCGTGCGCATTCCAGTTAAAGCGCTCTTCGCCGCCGTCCGGGTGGATCAGGGTGTGCAGGCGCCCGCCGTTATCCCACCGGTAGCGCGTCTGGTGGCCTTCGGCATCGGTCTGCGCCGTCAGTTGCCCCAGCGCATCGTAGGTATAAGCCGTCACGCTGCCGGAACAGTCGGTGTAGCGCGTCAGCTGGCCGCGGGCGTCCCACTCCAGCTTCACCTCCCCGCCCAGCGCGTCGATCACACTAGCGGGCAGGCTCTCTTCGTCATCCGGATAGCGGTACAGCGTGGCATTGCCCAGGGCATCGACATAGCGCGTCGGGCGCCCCAGCGTGTCCCAATGCTGCGCCTCGCTGCTGCCGTCCGGGTACGCGACGGCGAACAGCCGGCCGCTGTTGCGCGAATATTGATAGCGCGTCACGCGGCCGAGCGGATCGGTCTCCGACAGCAGGCGGCCGTAAGGGTCCCATTCGCTCTGGCGCTGCGCGCCGCCGGGCAGCAGCACGCTGCACAGCTCGCCGCGTTGGTAGATAAAACCGTAGCGGCGCTGGTCGAAATCGGTGTACTGCGCGACGTTGTCGTCGTCATCCAGCCGCCACTCCGCCCGCTTGCCGTCGCCGCGCACCGCGCTGCGGCGCCCGCCGGCGAAGTCATAGCCGAACTCAAGGGATTCCCCGGCGCTGTTGCGGTAGGCCGTCACGCGCGGCACGCCGTCGATCTCTTGCCATTGGTATTCGTTCAGCAACCCGGCGGCGTCCTGGTGGCTGATCATCAGGCCGTCGCGCCAGCCAAAACGGCGCGTTACCTCACCGGCGCGGTTGCTCACCGTCGTCAGTTGGCCCTGCTCATCGTAGCCGTAGCGCGCCAGCGTCCGTTCGCCTTCGGCGGTTTGCAGCGCCACTTCGCGCAGGCGGCCCTGCGCATAGCGGCACATCAGGCGCTGCCCGGCGCTGTCCACCAGTTCGCTCAGCAACCCCTCGTCGTCGTAAAACAGCGAGGTAGCGTTGCCGATGGCGTCGGTGATCATGCTGAGCCGGCTCGGCTGGTCGCCCGCCAGCGGCGGGTAGTGGAAAATCTGTTCGCCGACGTCAAACAGCTGCCAGCTGCCGTCGTCGTTGTGCATCAGCCAGCATTTTTCGGCTTCGCAGTAGGTTTTGTGGCCGCGCGGCACCCTGGGGAAAGCGACGAAGTCGCCGGAAGGGGCGCGCCACACCAGGCCGTCCTGATACGGCTGCAGGCTGCTCTCCCAGAACAGGTTCCAGCCGCGGCCCAGTACGCCGTCGCCGGGGTTGCCGCTGCGCCAATAGCGCTGCCAGGCGACCGGCAGGCGCGAAGGCAGCACGAAATCGAGATCGTCTTCGCCGTCGAGGAATTTCTGGCCGCTGACGATATCCACCGGCCGGGCGATAATGCCGACGGCGGCGGTGGCGGTCATCAGGGTGCCGGCGCGGCAGGCGATGCGCGCCAGCTTGTTGATGCCGGGCAGCTTGCCCAACAGTTTGCCGAGCGCCCCCAGCTTGCCGGCGGCGCCGCCCACGCCACCCACCAGGCCGGCGAACAGCAGCGTCAGATCAGAGACCTTGTACAACCAATCCGGCACTTCGGGCTTGATCGGCAAGGTAGTGACGGTGCCGCCGCCGATAAACACGTTGGGCGAGCCTTCCATCACCTGGGCGTCACAGTTGGTTTTGTCCCCCACGCGCGAAGCGGGCTGGCCGTTGATGCTGACCTTGTCGGAGCCCTGCGCCATCTGCATGCTCGGGCCGTCGTCGCTGCAGGCCACCTGGCTGTTGGTGGCGAGCGCGGCGGGTTTGCCGTTGATGAAGACGTTGGGGGAGCCGGTGACGATATTGCCTTTGGGGGTCAGGCTACCGGCACCGGCGTCGGCAATGCCGTCGCGCGCCGCGGTGGCCGCCTCCCCGGTGAGATACCCCACCGCCAGGCTGGCGCCGATGAGCAACACGCCAACGCCAATACAGGAAGCCGCCAGGCCGGCGACGAACAGCGCACCCGCCGCCACCGCGCCTGCGGCGGCGATCAGGCCGCCGACAAGGGTGCCGGCAATCATGCCGGCCAGGGCATGGGAATGCCCGATGGTATCGCCGACGCGGGCCGCTTCGGTCATCGTAAGGTCCTTTTACGTGAAGGGTTCATCGTTATGCCGCCCGGTAGCTGCTCAGCACCTGCAACAGCAGCGCATCGTCTTGCGGCGTCAGCTTGCGCGCCATCGCCAGGGTGAACACCAGCACCCGGCCCTCCGCCAGCGCGAACACCGCCTGGTTTTGCCAGATGCGCTTGCCGTCGCGCAGGTAGCTGGCGCGCACCCATTCACCGGCGGTTAATCCATCGCCCAGCGTCGCCGGCTCGCGGCTTTTGAACGCCCAGCCTTTCAGCCCCTGCGCCAGCGCATCGAGCTGGCGGGTGACGTAGCCTTCCAGGTTTTCCGCCGGCTGCAGCGCATCGCGGGAAATATTGATTGAGGGGGAAACATCATCGCCGGCCAACAGCACGTTGACGGTGCGATCGGCATAGCCTTCCGGCAAAGCGACGCTGCCTTCGCTGAAAGCGCAGCGGGATAAAGCGGACATGCGAGGATCCTTTTGCATAAATAATGCTTAAGCATCGCATAACTTAGCCTTGAAATAAAACCATCAGGCACCGCCAATGTTGCGCGGCGTGACCGCGTTCACTGTGTGCAAGGCCGTGGCCGGAACCTTGCCCGGGATCGGGCCGTAACATTACAGAATTATCTGAAACCATCGGCGCGCCGACGCCCTGATTATGGCTATACTCGGCTATCGTCCGTTTTTCAGGAGATCAGGATGCTGAGATTCACCCGTAGCGCGCTGCTGTGCGCCACGCTGGCCGCGTTCCCCGCCGCCGCCGAAACGCCGAAGTTCGGCCCGGAGCTGCAGGGTTTTCACTACCCTTATCCGTTGCAGCAGTTCAGTTTCACCTCGCAGGGGCAGGCGTTAAAAATGGGCTATATGGACGTGCCGCCGGAAGGCGCCGCCAACGGCCGCACCGCGCTGTTGCTGCACGGTAAAAACTTCTGCGCCGCCACCTGGCAGGACACCATCAAGGCGCTGAGCAAGGCTGGCTACCGCGTGATCGCGCCGGATCAAATCGGCTTTTGCTCCTCCACAAAACCGGCGCATTACCAGTACAGCTTCCAACAGCTGGCGCAAAATACCCACGGCCTGCTGCAGAACCTGAAAATCAGCCGGGCCATCGTCATCGGCCACTCCACCGGCGGCATGCTGGCCACGCGCTACAGCCTGATGTATCCGCAGGCAGTGGAGCAATTGGTCATGGTCAACCCGATCGGCCTCGAGGACTGGAAGGCCAAAGGCGTGCCGTGGCGCAGCGTCGATCAATGGTTCGAGCGCGAACTGAACACCACCGCCGAGGGCATCCGCAACTATGAGCAGCGCACCTACTACGGCGGCAACTGGAAGCCGGAGTACGATCGCTGGGTGGATATGCTGGCCGGGCTGAACAACGGGCCGGGCCATCGCCTGGTGGCGTGGAACTCGGCGCTGATCTACGACATGATCTTTACCCAGCCGGTGTATTACGAGTTCAAGGATCTGCAACCCCCCACTACGCTGATGATCGGCACCGCCGACACCACCGCCATCGGCAGCGATATCGCCCCGCCGGCGGTCAAGGCCAGGATCGGCCACTACGCGGAGCTGGGCAAACAGGCGGCGAAGCTGATCCCGCACGCCACGCTGATCGAGTTCGCCGGGCTGGGCCACGCACCGCAAATGGAGGAGCCGGAGCGTTTCCATCAGGCACTGCTCAAGGCGCTGCAGCCCTGAGCGGCCGGTTGGCGTAGCCGCCGCGCGGCGGCTAAACTTTCAGCTGGCACTCAACGGCAGGAGACAGCCATGCGACAGATTATTGCCAGCGCCTTCGTCAGCCTCGACGGCGTGATGCAGGCGCCGGGCGGGCAGGACGAAGATCGCAGCGGCGGCTTTCAATTCGGCGGCTGGACAGCCCCCTACTGGGATGACGCCATTGCGGAAACGATGGGCGATCTTTTCTCCGCGCCGTTCGATCTGCTGCTGGGGCGGCGCACCTACGACATTTTCGCCGGCTACTGGCCGCAGATCACCGACGAGGCCGATCCGTTTTCCGCCGATATCGCCCGCGTATTCAATCAGGCCACCAAATACGTCGCCACCCACCACGGCGAGACGCTGGCGTGGCAGAACAGCCAGTGGCTGGGGCGGGACATCATCGCCCGGCTGCGCGAGCTGAAGCGCACCCAGGGGCCGGTGCTGCTGGTGCAGGGCAGCAGCACGCTGATGCAACAGCTGCTGGCCAACGACCTGGTGGACGAACTGCGCCTGCTCACCTACCCGGTGCTGCTTGGCGGCGGCAAGCGGCTGTTTGATGATAACGCGGCGCCGGCGGCCTTTACGCTGGCCCAATCGGTGGTCTCGCCCGGCGGCGTGATCGTGGCCCACTACCGCCGCGCCGGCGCGGTGGCGACCGGCTCCTTCGTGGCGGAAAGCGCGGCGGCGGCCCAGGCGTAAAAAAAGGGCCGTTCGGCCCTTTTCTCTTTTCCTTCCTCACCCTCAGGCAAACAGAATATCGCTCTGCTCCACCTGCCCGACCACATGGATCTTGAAGTCGGCGGCGTAGCTGTTGCTGTGGGTGTTCATCAGCAGATCGGTGGTGCCGTTGAAGGCGTCGAAGTTGAGCTGGATCTCGCCTTTCTGGCCGCTGAAGGCGCTGCCGCTGTCGATAAAGCGCAGCTCGCTCAGGCTGTTGTTGAAGCGCAGGCCGGAGAGATCGATCTTGTCGATGCCGTGCTCGAAGTCTTCAATCACGTCGAACGCCGCCACCGTGGACTCTTTGGCATTGAGATAGACGAAATAGTCGGTGAAGTTGTTGGCGTCTTTGCCGCCCCACAGATGATCCGCCCCCATCCCGCCGTACAGGATGTCCGAACCGGCGTTGCCCGCCAGCAGGTTGTCCTGATCGTTGCCGATGATCACATCGCGCCCGCTGCCGCCGATGGCGTTCTCGATGATCGCCCCGCGCGCGATGGCGACGTTCTGCGTGCCGCCGCCGACGCTGGAGAACGCGCCGTCGTTCAGGTTGATCATCTGCTGCTGGCTGTAGCCGGAGAAGTCCAGCGTGTCGTTGCCGCCGGCGTCCCACACCGCGAAGTTGACCGGTTTGCCGTTGTCCGCCGTGGCGGTCAGGAAATCGCGCCCGGTGTTGGAGTTGAAGCCGTACACCGTATCGCCGGTGCGGGTGCTCATGTTGGCGCCGTACAATTTTTGGATCGCGGCGATGTCATCCACCATCGGGCCATAGCCGTACACCCCTTTGGTGTCGGCGCCGGTATAACCGGCGTTGAAATAGCTCATGATCGAGTATTGCAACGAATCCTGATAGTAAGCGGCATCGTTCTGGTAGCTCGGGTTGCCCAACGACGCGTCATAAGATCCCGGGTGCGCCAGCCCCAGGGCATGCCCCAGCTCGTGGGTGAAGGTCTGGCTGCTGAAGTCGCCGCTAACCGGCGCCTGATGGGTGGCGAAGTTTTTGTTGAACCACACCGTGCCGGCAAAGGCGTTATCGCTGCCCGGCTTGGAGCTCGGCGGGTAATAGGCGTACGCGTTGATGGCATTCGGGCCGCTGCCGGCGGCGGCGCTGCCGTCGGCGCGCTGGGTGAAGTACGCGAAGGTGATGTCCGCGCGGTGGTTGATATCGGTGGACGCCGCCTCGGTAAAGGTCACGTTCGCCACGTCGGCCCACGCCTGCATCGATTTCAGCGCCTGTGCCTGCGCCGCCTGAGTCAGCGGTTGCAGCCCCTTGTCACCGTCACCGGTTTGGCCGATGCGGTTCAGCGCGCTCTGCGTCAGGAAGGAATAGGTCAGCGCCACCGGCTGGTGATAGACCTGATCGCCGTTGTGCGTCAGGCCCGGCCGCGTCAGCTGATCGGCGGCGTGATCGAAGCTGAAGTTATCGCGGATTTTACCCAGGTTGTTGATGGCGGCTCCGCCGCGCTGGTTGCTGTACAGGTTGGCGTTGTCCAGCGTAAACAGCGCGCCGTACCCTAACCCATCATAGAGGCTGCCGGGCTGGTGATAGTAAAACTGATAGTTATGATCGTTGGGGGATGTGGCGGACAGGCTGGTGAACTCATCGTCATCTTGCAAAATATCGTTGTGGCGGCTGCTCATTCCATTCTCCTTTTACACAGTAGGAATCCACTCGCTTTGTAAGACTATTCATCAGTCGTTCTAATCTAAGCCAGGGCTTAGGATTGACCAGTATAGTAATTAACCCCGACGGCGCGAGCCCACGCCGCCGCGCATCATCGCGCCGGGCGTTAAGACGGAAATAATCATAACGATTTGTATTAGCGCAGTATTAATGAGAAAGATAAGCGTATCGGCGGGCTAATGACTCGTCTTTATGGGCATGTTATCGCCGGTTAGATCAGAATTATCGAGGATTAAAAAACCTAATCCTTGCCTCATCATCCCGCTGGGAACGTGCTAAGGTGTGAACGGACAGCCGAAAGGAGTGACCCGATGCCAACCCATTTCCTTATGCGCGCCTTGCGCCGCGCCAGCCTGACAGGAGTCGTTATGAGCGTATTGTGCAGCAGTGCCCTGGGCAGTTCACTGCCGTTGCTGGAACCCGCCGCGCTGAAGGGCGACTGGCAGCTCGCCGCCATCGGCGACGGTAAAACCGTCTGCGAGGTGCAGCTGAGCGACGAAGCGGTGGCCAACACCAACGCCTTCCGCTTCAGCGCCTCCGCCCAGTGCCTGCAGCCGCTGGCGCTGCAAACGTTGCCGGTCGCCTGGCGGCCGACGCCGGACGGCATGACGCTGACCGACGCCGAAGGCAGCATGGTGGCGTTTCTGGCCCTGACCGCGCCAAAGCGCTATGAGCTGATCGATCGCGGCGGCCCTTCGCGCTTTGTGCTGATCCCGCGCTAATCCCTCAGGCCAACAGCAACCCGAGCAGCGCGCCGCCCGCCAGCACCCACAGCGGATGGAGGCGCTTGCTCATGCTCAATCCCGTCGCCAGCGCCACGATCGCCGCCAGCCGCCAGCTGGGTGCGGAAGCCTCGGCGATCAAGATGCCGCTGGCCGCCACCAACCCCACGGTCAGCGGCACCAGCCCGGCCTGCACGATGCGGCGCCACGGGCGATCCTTAAAGCGCCGCCAGGCGCCCATCACCAGCAGCGTGACGATGGAAGACGGCCCGAACTTGGCGACCGAAGAAACCAGCAGCCCCGCCCAGCCGGCGACGTGCCAACCGAC